>CAUYRT010022969.1:0-128678 GCA_963574885.1 Lepilemur ruficaudatus
TATATATATAAAAAAAATTAGCCGGGCATGGTGGCGCATGCCTGTAGTCCCAGCTACTTGGGAGGCGGAGGCAGAAGGATCGCTTCAACCCAGGAGTTTGAGGTTGCTGTGAGCTAGGCTAACGCCACGGCACTCTAGCCCCAGGCAACAAAGTGAGACTCTGTCTCAAAAAAAATAAAATAAAATAAAATAAATAAAATATTGCTTAAGAATAAACGTCACCAAGGAGGTGAAAGACTTGTGCACTGAAAATGACAAAATATTGCTGAAAGAAATTAAAGAAGACACAAATAAATGGAAAGACAACCTGTGTTTATGGATTGGAAGATATAATATTGTTAAGGTGCCACTACTACCTAAAGCTATCAACAGATTCAGTACCAGCCCTATCAAAAGTCCAATGACCATTTTTTGCAAAAATAGGAAAATTCATTCTAAAATTCTTGTGGAATCTCAAGGGACTCTGTGTAGCCAAAACAATCTTGAACAAAGAAAAAATAGAGAAGTTGAACTTCATCAAAATAAAACTTTTGTGCATCAAATGGTACCATCAACAGAGTGAATAGGCAACCCACAGAATAGGAGAAAATATTTATAAATCATACATCTGATAAGGGCTTAATATCCAGAATATATAAAGAAGAACTACAGCTCAACAAGAAAAAACAACCAGATTCAGAAATGGGCAAGGACTTGAATAGATATTTCTTCAAAGATGATATGCAAATGAATACTTGGGAGATGAAAGGATGCTCAGTATCACTAATAACTCGGGAAATGCAAATCAAAACCTCAATGAGATACTACTTAGCACTCAATAAGATGACTGTCATAAAAAAGTAGAAAGTAAGAAGTATTGGTGAGGATGTGGAGAAATGAAAAACCCTTGTGCATTGTTGGTGGGAATGTAAAATGGCATAGGCACTATGGAAAACAGTATGGTGGTTCCTCAAAAAAATAAACATAGAATAACTATATGATGCTGCAACTGCACATCTGGGTATACACCCAAAAGAATTAAAAGTAGGAATTCAAACATATTTTCTACACCATTGTACAGCATTGCTCACAATAGCACAAAGGTGGAAGCAACCCAAATGTCCATCCATGGATGAATGGATAAACAGCATGTCATGTATACATAAAATGGAATATTATTTAGTCTTAAAAAGGAAGAAAATTCTGACATATGCTATTAATTTAACACAGATGAACCTGGAAGACATTATGCTAAGTGAAATAGGCCAACACGAAAGGACAAATATTGTATGATTCCACTTATATGAGATACCAAGAATAGTCAAATTCATAGAGACATACAGTAGAATGGTGGTTGCAAGAGGTTGGGAGGTTGGGGGCTTAGGAAGTTACTGTTTAAATGGGTACAGTTTCAGTTTGGGAAGATGAAAAAGTTCTGGACATGGATGGTGCTGATCTTGGTACAATGATGTGAATGTACTTAATGCCACTGAAATGTATACTTAAAAATTCTTAAAATGGTAAATTTTATGTATATATTACTGTCATAAAAATAGAAACAAACAGGAAGGAGCTATGAATAAACTTGGTTGTAATATCTATCTCAGGTAAAATGTGTGTTTTACTGAGTGGACCCTGAAATATGACCAGGGCTTTCACAGGAGTCTGGTTCTAGCCCCCACCAAGAGTGAAGCAACACTAAAATCATTATATTCAATAAGTATAACACTTAGGATAGGTAGGGGCAAAAAATAAAATCCCCAGAAAAAATGTGTTCTAGCCAAAAATAAATAAATAAATGAAAGTAGTAGTTCTGTCAGTACTGACATGAAAGGATATTAAATAAGTATTTGGGGGGAAAAAATTTCAGAACAATATGTATAGTGTCATCCTATGTTATAAAAGAAAAATATGTGTGAGAATAAATTAATTATTTCCTTATTGCAAGAGATACTGATTTAATAACTGCCTTTTGGAACACAAAAAGATATTCAACTACATTTAACATAGACATCAATTATAAGATGAATTCCAATTTCAGAGTGCTAAACTGTAAAAAGAAGACAACTTAAACTGAAGGAAATAAGGTGAATGTGTGTTGTTTATTTGTATGTACATACATTATGTGTGTATCTATATGTAAAAAATATTTGCTGATTTGTGCACAAAAATATCTTCACCATTTCTCAATTCTTTGTTAGGATGCAATAGCAGAATGAATCTCAGTGGACGACCCTACAGACACATGGGAGTGCTTGGAACTTCAAAACTGTATGACATTCGGAAAACTATCTTTACTTTCACTCCACAGGTAGGTGGAACACACTGAAACATACATGGAGATGAGTAGAGATAAAAGAGAAACATTACAGAAATAAAGCATTTATTGGAGTTGGGATAAGTGTCAAAGAATACCATGGGGCCTTGCACGTATTAAGTTGCTCAGTAAATATTTATTGAGTTGAACTGAATTGAACTTACAGCACAGAGTTATAATAAGTGATTGTGACTACCAAGAGTTGTCCTGGGTGTTGCAGAAACAGTGACTAGAGATTGTACAAATGTTAGAGTACTTACAAAAGTACCCCTTACTTTTAAAAGTTAAAATAAAACTGTATTTGTCCTTTATAAACAAAAATACAATCTTTTTTATTCAACTACTGAATTAAGTATTTTCATTGTTTGGATGAGGGGCTGTTTTTACATGCCTGGAAAACTTCAATTTCCTTTTCTTTTTTTTCCCATTTTTCAAATTTCAGAATATTACAGGGGTGTACAAATCTTTTGGTTACATGGATTGCTTTTCTACTGCTTGAGTCAAAGTTATAGGTGTGCCCATCACCCAGATAGTGTACATTGTACCCATTAGGTATGATATCATCCATCCCCTCCTCCCCACTCCCACTTGCATGATTTCCATTGAGTTTTACTTCCATCTGTGCACATGAGTGCTGATCGGTTAGTTCCAATTTAATAGTGAAAACATGGTGTTTGTTTTTCCATTCTTGTGATACTTCATTTAGGAGGATGGTCTCCAGTTCCATCCAGATTGTTGCAAAAGGTATTAATTCATTTTTTATGGCTGAGTAGTATTCCATGGTGTATATACACCACATTTTATTAATCCACTTATGAATTGATGGGCACTTGGGTTGATTCCACATCTTTGCAATTGTGAACTGTGCTGCAAGGAACATTCAAGTGCAAGTATCTTTTTGATAGAAAAACTTCTTTTCCTTTGGGTAAATACCCAGTAGTGAGATTGCTGGATGAAATGGTATATCTGCTTTTAGTTCTTTGAGGAATCTCCATATTGTTTTCCATAGAGATTGCACAATTTGCAGTCCCACCAACAGTGTATAAGTGCTCCATTCACTTCACATCCATGCCAGCATCTGTTGTTTTGGGACTTTTTGATAAGAAGCCATTCTCACTGGGATTAGGTGATATGTCATTGTGGTTTTGATTTGCATTTCTCTGATGATTAGTGACATTGAGCATTTTTTCATATGTTTGTTGGCCATTAGTCTATCTTCTTTTGAAAAGCTCTGTTCATGTCTTTTATCCACTTTTTAATAGGGTTGTTTGATTTTTTTTCTTGCTGATTTGCTTGAGTTATTTGTAGATTCTGGTTATTAACCTTTTTTTCTCCCATCCTGTAGGCTGTCTGTTTTCTCTGGTGACTGTCTACTTATCTGTGCAGACGATTTTTAATTTAATCAAGTCCCATCTTTTTTTTTTTTGTTGTTGCTGTGATTGCTCTTCGGATCTTCTTCATAAATTCTTGGCCTAGGCCGATATCTAGAAGAGTTTTTCCAACATTTTCTTGTAGAATTCTTTTGGTTTCATATCTTAGATTTACATCTGTTATCCATCTTGAGTTAATTTTTGTGAGTGGTGAGAGAGATGGATCCTGTTTCAATCTTCTACATGTGACTGTCCCAGCACCATTTATTGAATAGAGATTCTTTTCCCCAGTGTATACTGCTGTCTGCTTTGTCAAAGATCAGATGGCAATATGAGGAGGGTTTTATATCTGGGTTCTCTCTTCTGTTCCGTTGGTCTATGTCTCTGTTTTGGGGCCAGTACCATGTTGTTTTGGTTACTATAGCCTTGTAGTATAGCTTAAAGTCTGATAAAGTGATTTTCAGATTTGTTCATTTTGTTTAAGGTTGTTTTGGCTATTCAGCCTTTTTTCTGGTTCAAAATGAAGTGTAGAATTATTTTTTTCTAGATCTACAAAAAATGACATTGGTATTTTAATGGGATTGCATTGAATCTGTGAATCATTTTTCGTAGGATGGACATTTGAACAATGTTGATTCTACCAATCCGTGAGCATGTTTTTCCTTTTGTTTACATCATCTGCAATTTCCTTCCTCAGTAATTCATAGTTCTCTTTGTAGAGGTTTTTGACCTCCTTTGTTAAATATATTCAAGCAAACACTGAGGGAATTTGTCAAGATCAGACTTGCGCTGCAGGAAGTACTCAGATCTGCATTATACATCGACCAGCACAATAGAATCCCACGAATGTAAAATCACCCCAAAGCTAAAGTTCAGAGCCCATGTAAAATAATTCCTGAAGAGGTAAAACAAAGCAATAAGGTTCTACCCACCAGGATGAACAGAAATGCATCCCACTTATCAATTCTTTCAATAAATGTGAATGGCTTGAATTCTCCACTCAAGAGACATAGGCTGGCTGAATGGATAAAAAAAATACAAGCAAATTATCTGCTGTCTCCAGGAACCTTATCTAACTCACAAGTACTCATTTGAACTCAAGGCGAATGAATGGAAAAAATATTCCATGTAAATAGAAATCAAAAGAAAGCAGGTGTAGCCATTCTCATTTCTAATAACATAGACTTCAACAATAGTAAAGAAGGACAAATCTTTCTTTACTATTATATATTATTATAATTATAATAATATTGCATATTATTATAATAGTAAAGGGAGCAATTCATCAAGAAAACTTAACAATCCTAAATATTTATGTACCCAACACAAGTGTGCCCAGATTCATAAAGCAAACCCTACTAGATCTAAACAAAGTGATAAGCAGCAACTTCATAATTGCTGGGAACTTCAACATCCCACTAACAGAACTGGACAGATCCTCCAAGGAGAAAATAAATAAAGAAACACTGGACTTAAACAGGACTCTAGAGCAAATGGGGCTAACAGATATTTACAGAACATTCTACCCCAAAACTACTCAATATACATTCTTCTCATCAGCACATGGAACATTCTTTAAGATTGATCACATCTTAGGCTGCAAAACATGTCTCAACAAATTCAAAGAAATAGCAGTTATACCATGTATCTTCTCAGACCACAGTAGAATAAAATTAGAAGTTAACTCCAAGAGAAACAGGTCTACACAAAGTCATGGAGATTAAACAACTTACTACTGAATGATTATTGGGTCAAGGAGGAAATTAAGGTGGAAAACAAAAGATTCCTTGAAGTAAATGACAAAAGGGACACAAGTTATCAAAATCTGTGGGATTCAGCAAAAGCAGTCCTAAGAGGAAATTCATAGCCTTAAATGCCTACATACAAAAGACAGAAAGATCACAAATCAACAATGTAATGAATCATCTCAAGGAAGTAAAAAAGGAAGAGCAAACAAATCCCAAACCCAGCAGAAGAAAGGAAATAACTAAGGTCAGAGCAGAACTAAATGAAATCAAAAACAAAAAAATAATATAGAAGATTAATGAAACAAAGAGTTGGCTCTTTGGAAACATAAACAACATTAATAGACTGGACCTCTTCTAGATTAATCAGAAATAGAAAAGAGAGGACCCAAATAAGCTCAATCAGAAATGAAAAAGGAGATATTACAACTGATACCACAGAAATACAAAACATCATTTACTAATACTATAAAAATCTCTATGGACATAAACTAGAAAAGGAGGAAATAGACAAATTCCTGGAAACACAAAATCTCTCAAGGCTCAACCAGGAAGAAATAGAGCTCTTGAACAGACCAATTATGAGCAATGAAATTGAAGCAGCAATAAAAAATCTTCCAAGAAAAGTCCCGGATCAGATGGTTTCATAGCTGAATTTTATCATACCTACAAAGAAGAATTGGTACCCATACTGCAGAAATTATTTTATAACATTGAGAAGGAAGGAATCTTGTCCAACTCATTCTACAAAGCCAGTATCACCTTGATACCAAAGCCAGGAAAGGACACAAGAAAAAAGAAAACTACAGACCAATATGCCTTATGAATATAGATGCAAAAATCCTCAATAAAGTTCTAGTAAACTGAATTCAGCAGCACATCAAAAAAATAATCCACCACAATCAAGTGGCCAGGGATGCAAGAATGGCTCAATATACATAAATCCATAAATGTCATTCACCACATAAACAGAAGCAAAAACAAAGATCATATGATCTTCCCAATAGATGCAGAAAAAGCATTTGACAAAGTTTAGCACCCTTTTAGGATAAAAACTCTTTAAAAATAGGCATAGATGGAACATACCTCAAAATGATAAAAGCCATATACGACAAACCCACAGCTAACATCATACTGAATGGGGAAAATTTGAAAGCATTCCCACTCAGAACTGCAGTAAGACAAGAATGGCCACTGTCACCACGTCTATTCAACATAGTACTGGAAGTCCTAGCCAGAGCATTCAGGCAAGAGAATGAAATTAAGGGTATCCAAATGGGGAAAGAGGAGGTGAAACTATCGCTCTTTGCTGATGATCTGATCTTTTATCTAGCAAACCCCGAAGATTCTGCCAAGAGATTCCTGGAGTTGATAAATAAATTCAGCAAAGTATCAGGCTACAAAATCAATGTACACAAATCAGTAGCATTCCTATACACCAATAACAGTCAAGCTGAGAATCAAATCAAAGATTCAATACTTTTCACAATAGCTACAAAGAAAATTCAGTATCCTCTTCTAAACCAAAATGCTAGTACTGTTTTAGCTGTGATTATACACATTGCTAGCCTGATGTTTATTAGCTACATTATAATTGCAAGCTTGATTATATGTGTGTATGGGCAAGAGAAATTATTTTCTGGAAAGAAATCATCTTACATCAGAAATAGTGCAACTGTTAGAGATAGGTATAGACAAAAGTAATTGACCATAGATTCTTTTTCTGACTTTGCCATTTGCTGGTCATATGACTTTGCTAATCCACATATCATCTCTTAGCCTTGTTTTTCATCTACGAAGAAAAGCACTCATTGGGTAGTTACAGGGTTGAATAAAATTATGTATTTGAAAATAGTTTGTAAACTGTAGTACAGTATAAAATGTCAGAAATTATATGTACCGATTGACCACCAGATACTTTTGTAAGTATTAGGCATTAAATTTGGGGATGTTGCCTCTGGGACATCTTGAATACCCTTGTGAATATGGAAGTATTTTAAAATATTAATTGATATAATAGTAAATTATTCTGAGCTATTATTTTCCTTTTTCTCAGTTTATAGACCAGCAACAGTTCTACCTGGCTCTGGACAACAAGATGATAGTGGAAATGCTTAGAACAGACCTCTCCTACCTCTGTAGCCGTTGGCGGATGACAGGGCAGCCCACCATCACCTTCCCCATCTCACGCACCATGCTTGGTAAGGGCTGTGTGCAGCAAGAAATGAATATATTTTTGAAATAAGTCATAATTTTTGTTCTTCAACATCTTAGTGTTACTGGAGAGCTACATCTTATGATTTATTCTTTCAGCAGTATTTACTAACTCCTATTTTGTGCCAGGTACATGGAGTGAATAAGGCACATGAAGTTTCTGCTCCCATGGAGCTTTTGCTTGATAAGGTGAAGACAAACTATAAATATGTAATAAGTAAATCAATACACAAGAATATGTCTGATGGTTTGAGAGCTGTAATTCAAAAAATATAGCAGAGAATAACTTGATTGGGGGCTACTTTAGGTAATTTGTTTCTAGGTCAATTTTATTAACTTCATTCATGTAATTATTTTTAAAGACAGTAATACCACATTCTGCATCTGTTGAACTCCAGTGGGCATCAAGATTTCATAGATAAGTTCCCAGATTTCTCCTTCCAAAGCCTGGCTAACTGAAGCAGTAAAATCTAGCAGGCAAAAAGTGAAAAAGCCTTTGGTTTATCTTTCGTTTTATTTATTTGTTTATTTATTTTTATTTATTTTTTTTGGCTGGACTTCCTGATATTGCTTACTTGAAACTGGGTGAAAGGCTTCATTATTCTATTAATTCCTGGAGGACTAGAGCCAATACTGAAGCAACTGCTTTCTTACTGTGTCTCTGCTGTTGCTTCCAAAGGCCTGTTTGTACTGCCAAAGGACACAGAATTCCTTTTCATTAAAGAAGAATCTCCTACCATAAGTCATTCAAAATCCAGACAAGCTATTAAGGATTTTGGTAACATCTCAAAAGTGCTTCAAAATGTTGAGGAAGTAGAGTAGCCTAGTCTTTCTTCTTTTTGTCTTTCTTCTTTACTTAAGACAGTTAACAAGTACCCATTTAATAACTACTATGTTCCCAAAATTGTCTTCAGAAAGTATACAGTTTAATTGGAGAGGTAAAGCTAATACACAGAAATGATAGAAAACAATTCAAGACAGTATATAAAAAAGTACTAAACCTTAGGTTAATATTTCACAGTGAAGGAGATCAAGTTGTCAGAGAAAATTTCTCAACTGAGACTTATCCAGGATTTTGAAAAGGATTGTATTTAGATGAGAAGAGGGAAGAGGGAAAGGTACTTTAAGTGAGGGGGAAAATACCATGAGAGAGTCCTGGAGGAAGGAGTGAGCTTGACTTATGAGAGGACAGTGAAAAGACCAACCTGAACAGAGTGGGTTTTGCAAGCTAGAGTATAATTATAAACAGAATTGGATAAGTAAGGTAGGGTCAGATTTTGAAAACCTTGAAAATAAGCAAATATTTAAAGCAGGTTTCCTCAGAAGTCTATAATTATCAAAAATTTTTGAACAAGGAGTGAGATGATGAAAATGATAAGTAGGGAATATTGGCTGGTGACATTACACATTGTAGTGAGGAGAGACTGATGTCAAGGAAACTAATCTGCATATGAGATGTAGAGATATATACTGGATTGGTGGTACTAAAAGTGGAGTGGGAAAGAAGGACACAAGAGTTATTTTAAGCAACACCTATAAGTCAAGTATTGGGTAACTAGATGTAAGAGACAAATTAAGATAACAACAGGGTCTAGAGACTAGGTATCTTAGTCTATTTGCGCCACTATAACAAAATACCACCAACTGGGTAAATTATATTTCTTACAGTTCTGGAGGCTGGTAAATCCAAGATCAAGGTGTCAGCAGGTTGAGTTTCTGGGAAGGGCTTGGTATCTCAACTTCTAAGGTGGCACCTTTTTGCTGCATCCTCTGGGGAGGACAAATGTGTGTCCTCACATGGTGGAAGGGACAGAAAAGGGGCAAACTCACTCCCTCAGGCTCTTTTAAAGGGCCCTAAAGGCCCCACCTCTTAATACTATTCCACATTGGTGATTAAGTTTCAACATATGAATTTTGGAGGACATTCAGACCATAGCACTAGGTAAATAATGCTGCTATTAATAGAAGCAGAGATATTCTATAGGAAGATGCCAGCTATTAAGGGACATGTTTAGTTTGTGGTGACAAAAAGAGATTTCAAAATTGAGATACCTAATAGTTGGGATGAGATACACAGCCACAGCTTGGAAAGTAGAATAAAACTAAAGATCTAGATTTAAATCAGTTTTGATAATTGACATGTGGTCACACAACAAAAACAACAGTAACAATAGCAGTAATAACTGTAATATTTATTGAACAGTTTCTCTGTGCCAGATTCTGAGCTAAGTGCTTTCAATATATTTTGAAATCTCTATAACAATCTTATTCAGGTAGGTACTATTAATAGCCCTATTTTATAGATGAGGAAAGTGACTCATTGTCCAAAGTCACAAAGCTGGTAAGTGACAAAACCCGGTCTCAAAACCAGGTCTCTCAATCTCTGAAGCCCACATTACCAACAGTAGTGTGTTTTTGCCAGTGAAAATTCTATGCTGGTGAAATGAGAACAAATATATCAGTGATCACATTAGAATGTGGATTAGTTAAATTCTCATATCAAAGACAAGGGTTTTCAGAATATGTAAAAGAACAAAATCTAGCTGGATGCTATTTACAAAACATATCCCTAATGTAAAATTATACGGAAAGATGGAACATAAAGGAATGTGCAAAGATATATCATGTAAATGCTAACAAAGCAGCGGTGGCAAAATTCATATCAAGAATAGTAAATTAAATTCTAGGCAAAAATCAGTAAATGGGATAAGAATGATATTTTATATTGATAAAATATTATAGTACACAAATATGATAAAACATTTGTAAACTTTTATCTACTGAATAATATCAATGTGTGTAAAGGCAGTATTTAGGAAAACGTGGGGACAATATGACAAAACTATCACACATTCATAGTGGGAAACTATGCCATACTTTTATCAGGATATCACCGATCAATTATATAAAATAAGTGAAGAGATAGAGGAGTAACAAACCTGATTTTTGTATTGATGAGTGTATATACATAACTCTGTACCCAAAAAGAATATACAAAGGATGTTTATTTTTTAAAAGTATTATAGTAATCATACAGGAAGGGAGGGAGGGAGGGAGAGGAAGGGAAGGAGGGAAGAGAAAAAGGAAGGAAGGAAGGACCCAGACAAAAAAGACCCAAGAAAAATCTGCTTTCTCTAACCAAAGGAACAGGAAAGGAGCAACCTAGCCAGACAGAAAACTTTTAGACAGTAACTATTCTACTACAGCAAAATACCACAGAAAAGAACTTTGGCCCCCACTTTCATCTCTGTCAGCAGAGGCTGAGTGAGGACCCTAGACTTCTACCCTCATACAGCTGTAATAGGCACCCTTTTCCCTCCTAGGGGTAGTGTCAGAGAAATCCTAGTGGGGAGCTTAGACTTTTATCCTTGCACAACAGTAGAGGAACTCCTCCCTCTTCAGTGATGTCAGTGGAGGCCCACTGGAGAACCCTGGGCTTCTACACTTGCCTGTCAGTAACAAGACAGTGCCTCTTCCCTGATGGCACAGTATCATAGAAAACCTGGTAAATCAGAAAATTTAATAAAATCCAGAATCTCATTACATGATTCCCCAAATTTCCAGAATATAATAGAAAATCATTCATACTAAGGTCCAGGAAGATCTCAACATCAGTGAGAAAAGATGATCAACAGGCACTAACACCAAGATGGCACAGATGTTGGAGATATTTGACAAAGATTTTAAGACAGTTATCACAAAAATACTTAAACATACAACTACAACCACACTTTAAATAAATGACAAAGTAGGACACCTCATCAAAGAAACTAAAGATATAAATAACAAAATGAAAGTTTTACGACTGAAAAATATAACAACTGAAATGAAAAACTCACTGGACAGGCTCAACAGCAGAACAGAGACAACAGTGTGAGCTTGAAGATAGAACTAAAATGACCCATTCTGAACAACACAGTAAAAATAGAGTGAGAAAATGGGAACAGAGCCTCAGGGACCTGTGGGGCTAATAACAAAAGATCCAACGGTCCTGATATAAGCATTTCAGGAGAGGAGAAAGAGTTTAGGAGACAAAGAAAAAGCATTACAGTGGCTTGCAGTGGCTAAAAAAGTGGCAAAAAACATCAACCTACAGATTGAAAAAGCTGAGAACCCCCAAACTCGATAAACCCAAAGAAACCCATGCCAAAACACATAATAATCAAACTCCTGAAAATTAAAGAAGAAAAATCTTGAAAGCAGCAAGTGAGAAACAATACCTTTCCCGTAAGGAATAAACAATTAGAATGACAGCAAATCCCATCAGAAACCATGAAGACCAGAGGGAAATGACACATTTTTCAAGTACTGAAAGAAAAGAATTATAACCCAAAACTTCTGCTGTATCCAGTGACAATGTACTTCAAGAATAAAAGGAAAAAAGACATAGAACAACAGAATGTGAAAGTATGGGTAAAAGTATGTAGAGAAAATATTTAAGGTACTTACAAATGGGGGAAAGTAAGGGACTTAAAGGGAGAGAAGGTTCTAACCAGCACTTTAACTGGTATGATGTTGACAGTAGTAACAGTGATATATGTGTCATGTATGTATGTATAATGTAATAACTAGGGTAACCACTAAGAAGTCTATAGAAGGAGATACAGTCAAAACCACTACAAATAAATCAAATGGAATTCTAAAAAATGTAAAAGTAACTCACAAGAAGGCATGAAGAAGAAAATAGAGAAATAGAGAACAGAGGTAACAAACAGAAAACAATAAATGGCAGACTGAACCTTAACATATCAATAATTACATTAAATGTAAATAGTCCAAGTATACCAATTAAAAGATAGAAATTAGCAGAGTGGATTAAAAAATGACCCAACCTATATGCTGCTCTATTTAAGAAATTCACATATAATAATACAGGTAGACTGAAGTGAAAAGGAGGGAAAAAGATACACCATGTAAACATTAATTAAAAAACAGAAGTGGCTACATTAATATCTGGTAAAATGGACTTCAGAGTAAAGAAAAAAACAGATAATAAAAATGTTAGGAATGAGAAAGATATAGCAACAGAAATGGAGGAGACTTTTAAAATTGTAAAAGAATACTAAGTACAATTTTGTAAATCTAAGTAAAATTGACAAATTTTCTAGAAAGTAAATAATGTAAGCTTAATAAGAAATGTTTATAAAATTATATGAGAAAAATTAACTACTGAAGAGCATAAAAGAAGATTTTAATTAGTAGAGAGACATAATCATATTCCGAGATGGAAATAAATAGTTAATATTGAGAGAGCATCCATTCTCATTAAATGAATCTATCAATTCAGCACAATTGCAAATAAAAATAAAAACATAAATTTTTATGAACAAGCTGAACCTAGATGTCCTATAGAAAAGAAAATGTACAAGAATAACCAAATTTTTAAGAAAAGAAAATGGGGAGGGACATGAGCAGTCAATTCATAAAAGAAATACAAATAGCCAGTAAATACATAAAAACATGCCCAGTCTTACTGGCAATAGAATTAAAACAATGTCTTCTTATTTACCTATCAGATTAAGAAAGACTTTTGCCCATTGTTGTTAAAAGTGTGGGAAAACAGTCACTTTATATACTGTTGGAAATATCATTGGCACAACTCTTTCAGTGGGTAATTTAGCAGTCTCTATAAATCTTTTTAGTAGGTGTTCCCTTTGTCCTAAGTTCTACTTGTAAGAATTTAAGGAAATAATAGAGTAACTGCATAAAGATATAGGTAATGATCTTCATTACAATATTGATTATAATATAAAACAATCTAAATATTTGCTATGGAATCATTTTTAGCTATTACAAAGGATAAGTTAGAAAAAATGGATCACAAAGGAGTATTTGTAGTATAATTCCTTCTACATAAAATCAGATAATTGGTAGCTTTCTAGATATTTTTATGCCCATATGGACACATGTAAACCAAGGCTCATTTTATGAGACACTGGATATAGAATGTTTAGCCTAGTGCTTGGCACATAACATTCAACAAATAGTTGCTGTTATTATTATCAGCATTCAGTAGTCATTAAGCATTCTGCCATCAGGCACTGTGCTAAGTACTTATGATAAATAAGATAATGCCTTTGAGGAACTCTGTCTACTGGTCATCATCCCTTACCATTTGCCCTTTCTGCAGTGTTATTGGTTCTCAGATGAATTGTTGAAATACAGGGTGGTCAATGAGGACTGTCTCATTTGTACCATCACCACCAAAATGTTGATTTGAAATAATTGAAAGATTTCCCCCTAATTCAAAGTTAAAACCACAATGATTGTTTTAAAATTCTCTTCATTTCAAGATGAAGATGGGACCAGCTTGAATTCAAGTATCCTGGCAGCACTCCGAAAAATGCAGGATGGCTATTTTGGTGGGGCAAGGTAAGTGACCTCTACACACTCTTTAGTGAAATGAAATGAAATTTGGAAGCTGGGTATAGTAATGGCAGACTTGTGATGCCTTTCTGTGTACCGTGGCCCCCTTTATCCATGATTTTGCTTCCTGAGGTTTCAGTTACTGTGGTCAACTTTGGTCCAAAAATAAGTACTGTAAAATAAAATATTTTGAGAGAGAGAATGTGCTAGAGCAAGAAGGAACGCATGTACATTCACATAACTTTTATTATAGTATATTGTTATAATTGTTCTATTTTATTGTTAGTCTCTTACTGTAACTAATTTATAAATTACACTTTATCATAGCTATGTATATATAAGAAAAAACGTAGTATATATAGGGTTTGATACTATCCACAGTTTCAGGCATCCACTGGGGTCTTGGAATGTATCCCCCAAGGATAAGGGGGAACTTCTTATTTTCAACAACATAATGCCATCCTACTCAGAAGAGCTAGTGTTTGATAGATTGAATCAAGGAATTTAATGTTGTAGAGGAAGTTTAGAAATTTTTCCCATCCTGTTCTTTGCCTGTATCTCAGAGGATCAGAAAACTTATTCTTAAAAATAAAAGGCTACTGAATTATTCAATTCTGCTGGGTTTTTTTCCTTTTTTTCTAAGTTTATATTTTGAAAAATCTCAAGCTTGTTCTTAGACAACAGAAACTGTAGTATTTAGGGTTGAAGAGTCATGATGTCTGTGGCTAACTCTCTTAGCAAAAAAGCATGCGTATATGTGCATATATATGTTATATATAGTATATATATTATATATGGTATATATGTGTGTGTGTGTATGTGCGTATGTATGTGTGAGAGAAGGAGTAGGGAGGAGGTGAGGAAGGAAAGGTAGGAAGGAAGGGAATAGGGGAAGAAAGAATGCACACTGGGACAAATGTTAAAAACAGGTGAATCTTGAGAAAGGGTATAGAGGTGTTCCTGCAAGGAGTTTTAATTGGTAGGTGTAAAACCAAGCAGGCATGCGTTCCGAGAGATCACTGTGGCATATCAGCACAGTTCACGTGGGATGTGGGGATCAGTGGGGCCAGTAAAATAGGTTGTATCCAGGGAGATGGTGACTAGGAGGAAGTTGTGTAAGGCAGATATCTGGATTGATTACACTGAGGAACCGAGGGAGATATACAAGGAAACTGTGTCAAGGATGACTGAGCCAGCTTCTGGTGTGAGAAAGTTAAACTTATATTCATAAAGGATGCCTGAGAAACATAAAATTATAAGAATTTACTGTAATCCTTCTCAGTACATCACATCAGGAGGCATATTAGATTGGTTTGTCACATTATTGATGATGTTAACTGTGATAACTTGGTTAAAGTGGTGTCTTCCAGGTTTCTCCATATTCTTTCCCTGACAGTCTTTGAGCAAATGTTGTTAGCTTCTGTTGATTCATGCATGAATTAGTTATTACTAATGGCATTGTAAAATGGTGTTTCTGTCATTCTGTGTACATTTATAATATTTAGGTCATTAAATATGAAATGTCTGATTTTGAATCAAAAGCATAGTTTATTATATCTCAAACAAGAAGCAGTACAATTAATCAAAGTAAGTGCCTAAACTATCAACACAGTTTTGCCATCTTAACAGTAGCTTGTTTATGCAGCAGCAAAGAAGCCTGGAGAGCAAGTGCCAATGAAATCAAAAAAGGTGTTTTCCACAGCTTGTTGAGAATTGAATATTTTTCCTTGCAAGAAGTGGTCCAACTGGAAGAAGTGATAGTCAGTTGGTGCAAGGTCTGGAGAATACAGTGGATGACAGAGAGTTTCCAAGTCCAACTTCTATAGTTTGAGCAGTGCTGTTTGTGCTGCATGTGGTTGAGCACTGTCTTGCAAGAGGATTGGCCTGTCTCTATTGACCAATCTTAGCTGCTTAATTCCAAGTATCCTCACCATTTTGTGCAAGTGGTTGTAGTAGAAATCCACGTGAATGGATTGCCTAGGTTTCATGAAGCTGTAGTGGAGTGGATAATACCAGCGCTGGACCACCAAACAAACCATTAGCTTTTTTGATGAATATTCGGTTTTGGACTATGTTTCGGCACTTCGTCTTTATCCAGCCATTGTGCCAAATACTTGCAATTGCCAAATAGAATCCACTTTTTGTCACATGTAATAATACTGTGTAGAAATGATTTGCCTTATGCCTTTATGATAGCAAAGAAAAGCAAGCTTCAAGACGATTTCTCTTCTGATGCTTGTTTAATTCATGAGGAACCCATCTATCAGGCTTCCTTACCTTGCTCATTTGTTTCAAATGATCCAATATTGTTGGAATACTGTATCAAACCTTGCTGCTAATTCCCACATGGATTGAGATGGATTCACTTCTACTATAGCTTTTGGCTTATCATTATTCATTTTGGTCTCAGGTCACTCATGTGGTTCACTTTCAAGATTAAGATCACCAGAATGGAATTTCTCAAACCATCGACATTCTGTGCGTTCATTAGCCACATCCTTCCCAAACACTATGCTGATATTTCAAGCTGTCTACATTGCATTGGTTCCACGATGGAACTCAAATTTGAAAATAACACATGGTTTCACAAAATGCTATGAAAATACATTTGAAAGATAATTACAAGCCAAAACATGTGTTTGAAAGACTGATGATGTACTTTCCTAATAAAAATAAAATAAGAAGTGTCAAAGTGAAATGTCAGTGATATCAACTGTCAAACTTAGTACTTAAGGAAATCGGAAATTTCATACTTAATAACCTAATAATAGTTTAGAAGAACTTTCCCTTCCCCCTTTTATTTTGTAGTTTAATATCAGTATAGATTCATAGATTCTTCTTTTATTCAATGTCGTGATCAGTTTATTTCAATATTCAAATTATCCAGGGTCTGGCCATTGGTAGCCCCTTCAAGCTGGCTTCTTCAGAAAATTAGTACTGCTGACTTTCCTTTTGAGTTTTGTAATTGGCTTCATGAGTAAGGAGTAAATGGCTTACAATCTACTATAATTTATAAAATTTTCAAGTGCCTACCATCTTTTGTGTTCAAAATGGTCTTTTGGGTATTTTTTTAATGATGTGATAGATTTGCAATGATTTATCTTCATTCTCTCCTGGCTTCTCTAGTGGCCAATGCAAATGTTTGCCAGATGTTTATCATAGTTAGCAACATAGTATGTGGCAGTGGAAGAGAGCAAAACTGATCTGCTGGTAAAATGTTAACCTATAATTGTAGCCTTTATTAACACAGTTCCCTAACCATTTAAGCTGTACGCTATGCCTGGGAATGCTGCAAAAGTAAAAGTAAATTTTACTTTTATAAAATTTATATTAATGCATGAACATTAGTAATCCCCCAACAAAACATGCTAGGAATCCTCTTATCACTAAGATTGTGTTGTTTTTAAAAGGATCTCCCCTAATTTTCCATTTTCTATCTACACTCTAATTGTCAGGATTCAAACAGGTAAATTGTCAGAGTTTTTGACAACATCTTGCCGTACACATTTGAGCTTCATGGACCCTGGACCTGAGGGTAAGCTGTACAGTGAAGATTATGATGACAACTATGATGAACTGGAATCTGACAATTGGATAAATGACTGTGATTCAACCTATAATGGTAAGGAAGCTTCAGAAAGCACTGGACTGGCTGGGCAAAAATACAAAATATTGTTTAGCATCATCCTTAATAATTCTCACAGTGTACTATCCTCACTCCTGTTTAATACACCTAGATTTCTACTTTTGTTTGGCTTTACTTTTCATCCCTCTACTTACCTTTGGTTTCTGGTCTAATATCCCTGTGGCGACTGTGGAGTATGGAGTTGGACTGTTCTTTACTAAGATTAGGGAAGATTTCTCTCCCAGGCATTTAATGTGGCTGGTGATTTTGAAATGGAAAGAAGCAGTGGTGAGTGACAGATATTTATTCAAGTATGTAGTAGGAAAATTATGTACATACAGGACTACTTTTGACATTAAAAAGCATAAAAATATGAAATTTAACTAGAGTTCTTTTTATGTAATAGTAGAGAGGCATACCAGAATCTCTGGGGATTTCTGTGTAGTTTGAAAAAACCTATCTGGTATGTCTGTGGCTTTCATATTACAAAATAGACAAATAAAGCACAACAAAGTCAAAATCGAACTGGCTGCTAGGAATACAAAGATGATACAGTGAGAAAGCATTGAAGGGGCATGGATTGAACATAGCTGAGAAACACTGCTCTGCGGTGTTCAAATACTGACCTAGGCAGGGCAAGCCTTACGTTGTTTGAATCCCAGAGAAAGAAGGCCAGTAAGAGAGAATTACTCTTCTAGCTGTCTAAAACATAGTTTGCCTGCTTTCATTGTCTAGGTATTTGACTGTTAGCCTGTATCTTAAGGCAGCCAATTCTTTATCTTAAGAGTAGTGTGTTGCAGAAAAGAAAAAAGTAAATTTGCTTTCCTTAGTGAGGTAGCAAGCATAATCTCATGTACAATAGACCAACACATTAGCAGTCAGAAGGGCAATTTTCCTGTTTGGCATTTACTCACTAAGTACCACTTTGTTCACTCTGTATTTGTTTTTCTAAGATCTAAAATAGTATTCTTGGTTTGAAAAGTACATAAAATATAAGGCTATTTACTGTTATCAATAATAACCAAAGTCATGATGTCTATTTGGGCAAAAAAATGCTTTGAAAATTAGGCAAGAATGATCATATATTGAGATTGTTGTGATTTTCATCTGTAGCATTCATTCCCTTGGATTACTTTCTAAAATCTGTCTTTCTGATGACATGTATTACTAAATTTGATATTATAGCATTCTGACTCACTTTCCCATCTCTGGGTTTACTCATCAGTGGCCTCACATGGGCTTGTTTATTGCTTGCCAGCCCTTCTGTGGGTAGAGAGCTTTTCTCCATATTCTTCATAATCCTCCACTCAAATATATAGATTGTATTCAAGTTTAAAATCTTTGTCATTAGGATGTCACTGAACATGAGTTCCATTCTTACAGCTCTGCTAGTTCCCATTAGTCATATGAGAGCACAGAAAGCCATCTGGAGAGATCAGTGAAGATCGTCAAAAACCAGATGACTCATGACTAACTTAGCAGACTTTGGTATTGATCCAGATAATATGCTTTTCCAAATGTAAACACTGTGAATACTCATATAAAGCATAAATTATTAAGCTTCACAGGGTATATGTATATTTTTTGTTTCCATTACCGATATTCAGAGATCATGTTATAGAAGGTGTGTGGGGAAGGGGGAACACAAGAGGATAGAGATCAGTATCTATCTTCTTCACCACTGAAACTTCAGCACCTAGTACACTACCTGGTACATAGTAGCCAATAAATATTTGGTGAATAAACAAATGAGGTGGCTGAAAAGACCAGTGTGTGGCCTTTCTATACCAATGCCACATAAAGATTGTTTTTTCATTAATAATTATAGCTGCTATTTTGTAGAATCTGTCTATCTACAGCTAAGCTCAATGTTTGGTGGAAAACTTTTGCTGTTCCCTAGCCCTTCCTCATAAAAGTCTTCTCATACTTGAAGGTTCCTGTTCTGCTTCTCCTCTACCACCGACACCACCAATGCCACCACTACCATGACATGCACACACGCACACACACAGATTATTAAATGCTTGTGCCACCTGTCCTCAAATAATTACATACTGCTTTCAGGAATCCTAACATTATCTCAGCAAAGTTGAAGAACAGGTAGGTCCTGGTGAATGGCCATAGTCTCTAAATCTTTTTTTTTCTTTTTTTTTCTTTTTATTCCTTTTCTCCTCCCTCCATAGTCTCTAAATCTTAATGCTATGAGGTTATATAATGATCGCAAACTTTTTTCCTCCCATGTGCTAAAAACAACCTACTTCTGGTGCTGCGTTGTGGGCACAGGAACCAGTCATTCTGTTTACTGGGGTAGAATTGTAAAATAACTAAAATATTCATTTTTTTTCTCTTCCCCTCCCCCCACTAACCTTGCAGCTCGCTGTGGTGATGAAGTTGCTCGTTATTTAGATCACCTTTTGGCGCACACTGCTCCCCATCCTAAACTAGCCCCTACCTCACAGAAGGGAGGGCTAGATCGGTTCCGAGCTGCTGTGCAAACAACCTGCGACTTAATGTCCTTAGTGACCAAGGCCAAGGAGCTGCATGTACAGAGTGAGTAATGACATGACTCACTAGAGTCAGGCACAGGATGATGTGAAGCCCAGGATGTGGGTGGGGCATTGATTAAAATGTAAGCAGGAACTTTGTTTTGTTCACTGCTTTATCCCCAGCTCTGACAGCACCTAGAACATAGTATACACTCAAATATTTGTAAAATTAGTGAATTGGGTGTAGTTTTGCTGTGGATGTAGTCTAGTTTAGCCAGTAACATAGTAAGAAGAGGCAGAACAAGACACATGGAGCATATTCAATTTTAACATATAGTTAAAATTGGTAGAAAAGGCTTTTCCTTTGGAAAAATTATTTCTGTGAAAGTAATTTTGTTTAAAGAGAATGCATTGCAAAAACTATTTACAAGATACCCATGTAATGGAGAAGGGAGATAGTCTCCCTTAAGTAAGCTACATTTGGTTCCCTTAAGCTAGCTGTAAATTTTACAGTCAGTTGTTTCAGCCATGTAGACTTGTGTTTGTCAAATACAGTATTCATTCTTAACAACTTTGCCATTCTCTTCTCCATGACCACTACCCTCCCTCAGTTGTATTTACAGTGGAGGATATTTTCTACCACACATTGCCAGGGGTAGTCATGGTTCCTAAGAGTGTTCAATGGCCCTATGGTAGCTGAATGTGAAGGGAGAGAATGGCTCCTTGGCCATACCTAGAAGACCTGAATTTAACATTTTATAGATGATGAGAATGATTGAGATGCATGCTCTTGTTGTCTAAAACTTTATTGACCATTACTAACCAAAGATATTAAACATGGATACTGGAGAGTCATTTAACATTATAACAGGGTAAAGCTTAGTATATTTTTTGAGTATGTTCCCTTGAGAAGGGCTTATATGAAAAGGTGAAATTTATTAAGTTATGCTTCTCAATTATGAATCAGGAAACTTGAGCTTAATTCACAGCTCTGCTACTTACTTGCTCGAACAGTTATTTGAGCTCCGTGTCTCTTTCTGTGTCTATAAAATGGTGAAAATGACAAGAGAGTATCTCCTTAGAGATTATGGTAAGTATTTCAACAATGGACTGTAAGTAAAAAAAGTCTTAGGGATATCTCAAAGTTGGTCAGCCACTACATTTTTTTGATTCCCTAGATAGGATCATCCATTCATCTATTCTTAGGGAAATCCAACCACCAACAGCCAGATATTTTTCTAGGAAAGTTAAAACATAACTGGGTTCTTTCTTTTATATGTGCTCTTCTATCAAAGTGTCGGTGATAGCACCATTGTGGTATTGATTACATTAGTACCTTTAATGTATATATATGTCCAGCTACTGCTACAATTCTAGAAATTCAATTCAAAATATATTTATTGATTAATTGGATAGTCTTTAAATTATCTAATATTCATATTTATTTTCTTTGATATTACCAAGGAAGGAGAAATTTCTCATTCCTGTTCTATAAAGACTGACTCATAGGTGACCTCATTGTTGAGGTCAACTGTGCATTTTTATTAGTCTCCTAATTAACCTTTCCCATAAATGTTAACCTCTTGCAGATGTTCACATGTATCTTCCTATGAAGTTATTACAGGCTTCCCGGCCTTCGTTCAACTTACTTGACTCACCTCATCCCCAACAGGAGGACCAGGTAAACCTGCTCTTGAGGTATTTATATCAGCTTTTTGCAAAACTGCCATCTTTATGGAAAATAATAGAGCTAGCTATGGTTCTATTAGTAACTAGTGGTAGGCCAAATGCTATTCTGGTGAAGATACATGTCCTTTTCAGTTCACCTGTAAAGTGGGCAAGTTTTTCTAGTCAAGCTTTAAGAAAATTAGATTGCTGTATCATATGTCTTGAAGGTTTTATTATTTCTGCTTTTCCTTTCATCAACATTTAGAAAGTTCTTATGGAAATGTTTATAGGTAAAAAGATAACTCATTTCTAGGGCATTATTTAAGTTGTGCACTTACGGATTTGATTTCTTTTTATCATTTCTCAAAATAAAGGTTCCCTCTGTTCGTGTGGAAATACATCTTCCTAGAGACCAGTCCGGGGAGGTGGACTTCAAAGCACTGGTTTTGCAATTGAAGGAGACCTCAAGTTTACAGGAACAAGCTGATATCCTCTACATGCTGTATACTATGAAGTAAGTGATGGATATTATCAATCTAGTTTAATTTATATAGAGAGAAAGTATAGCATAGTAATACAGTACAGCTTTGGAGTTTCCTAGATCTGGATTTGAATATAGTTTAGCCGCCTACCCATTACGTGACTTCAGAACTTCAATTGTCTTTATTTATAAAATGTGGATTATACCTACCTCATAGAGTTATTGTAAAGGTTAACCACTATATAATATTTGTAAATTCTCTAATACAATGCCTGGCACATAGTAGGTGATTAATAACTGATAAGTATTATTATCATTATTATGGTTATTATAAGGCCTCCATTATTTGGTAAAATCTACAAATAAATTCCTAACTCAAAAGAAGGAAGAATGTAGATGCTTATAGAAAAAAGAAACTAACATTATTTAGTGTTTGCTATGTGTCAGGTACACTGCTAGGTACTTTGTATCTAGGTACCTCAAATTCAATATGTCTAAATTGAACTTTTCTTTCCTTCCCCTCATGCCCCCACACAAAAATATTCTGTTCTTCCTCCTTTTTCATGTTGTGGCCACCATGAAGAGGCAAGATGGACCCCCTTCCCCTAAATTTGGTTTGGATATTGAGACTGATGATGCCATACACATACCAAGAAGATGTGGAATGTTTATTACTCACATAATGAGGCTTTCTAGGGAGAGCAGAGAAGGTTCTCAAGTTGCTCCTCAAAAAGCTTGAGAGAGCAGGGAAAGGAGACTAGATTTAAGGTTTTATTATGATTAGGGGGTGAGAGTTCTGACTGGCACCAAAGGAAGGAGCACTTGGACTGTCTTAGTACCTCCCCAGATATGGAGGAAAAAGGAAAGGGGAGTGGTGGGACTGGAAAGCTGTCAGCAGTCAAACAGCAAAAATGGAGTCAGACTCTATTAAATTCTTTATCTCCATTATTGGAGCCAACACCTGCCTAATCATAAAGCTACTACCTGCATCCAGTTAATCACCAAGTCTTGCCAGTTTTATCTCTAAATACTTTTCTTTTGCATCCCTAGTATTGCTGCCTTCATTCAGGCATTTGTCTCTCACTAGGACTATTGTTACAATTTCTTAACAGTCTTTCTACTTTGGTCTTTTTCTCCTCAAGCCCATAATACACAGAGGAGGGAGAGTAACTTCTTTTTTACTTTTTTTGATAGAAGTGTTCAAACTTAAAAGTAGAGAGAATAGTAAAATGAATGCTTATAGAACCATCACCCTGACTGAACAGTTATTAACACATGGCTAATAGTGTTACATCTATATTCTCACTCTTTCTTTCTCCTGGATTATTTTGAAGAAGATATCAGATATTGTTTTATTCCTAAATATTTCAGTATTATCTGTAAAAGATAAGCAGTGTCTTAAAACATAACCGCAATGGGACTTCTGGTTCTAGACAAGATAAAATAGATGCATTTCTAAATAGATTCTAAGAACAGGAGAACATTTATAAAACAATCATAATAAATCTCTGAAAGGTAGAGAGAAGGCAGACCAGCCAAGGATCTCAGGATCCAAGGACCAACATGGTGATGAGGTTGCTGGATTTTTGTTTTGCCTCATACATCCACATCCTATATTGAGTCCTGGAGAAGCCAGCAACCTAAGAAACACCAATGTGCATAGACAAAAGCCCCAAGGAAAACTGTTCCTTCTAGACAAAAGACTAGGAAGGGGACAGGCTAGTCTTTTTTGTCCTGTAGAGTTTTCCACATTCTGTATTTTGCATATTATATCCTCACAATGTTGTTTAACATGTACCTCTCTCCTTTGTATTACCTATAAATTGGTAGTAAGATCTATAGGCTTGATAGATCCAGGTTGAATTTTTTTAGGCAAGACAACTTCCCAGGTGGTGCTCTGTACTTCCTATTGTATCACATCTGGAGGCACATCATGCCTGGTTGTTGCTCTTTTTGTCATGTTAAGATCGATCGGGCATTATTAGCCTGATCTAGCCATTTATAATTAAGTTCCTCATTAGCTTTTCTCCTAATGATTTTAGCAGCCATTGGTGGTCATTACCTAGATCCGTTATTTCATTAGAGGTTGCCAAATCTTGGTCTTCTAATTCTATAAAATAATATTTTAATGTACTTATCTTACCAAGTCTCTTCCCTATCTAAAATTTTTCAGTTTGCTTCCTTTAAACAGAGGAAAAAGTTTGAGACCCTTAATATGTCATTTAAGAACCTCCATGATTAAGTTCCTGTCTACCCTTTATACTCCTCTTTCACCATTTTCTGACCTAAAATTGATATTCCAAAAACACTAAACTACTCGCAGTTTTCACCATTATGCTGTTTCTCATTTCTGTGCCTTTGTTCATGTTATTATCTCTGCATGGAACTCTCCTCCTCCTCTTCTTCACCAGGCTGAGTTGTACTCATCCAATAAAACACAGCTCATATCCTCCAAGAAGTAATCTGTGAAACCTTTCCCTCCCCTACCCCCTGCTCCTTATGTATCCCTTTATAATGCACTGTACAAACTGCTAATACTATATTTCCATGTTATTTTTTTGTATATATCTCACCCCACTAGACTAAGCTCCTCAAGATTATTGAGTATGTTTTATTTTTCTTTCTAGCCTGAGAACATAACCCACTGCTTGCCTTATAGTGTGTCCTCAATATAGGTTTGTCAAATGAATGAACTTCTTTATTTAATCCTTATACTTTTTCTATGAAGTAGTTGGTACCTACATTTTTTTAAAGATGGGAAAACCAGCTTAGAGAGGTTGTACAACTTCCTCAGGGTCACACAACTAGGGAAAGAGACAAGATTAAAAACTTTGGTCTCTCTGACTCTAAAGCCCACACTGGTTCCATCAAATTATGCTGTTTAATGAGTAAGTGAAAAAGACATGGGTCTTCCTGTTAGCCGAAAAGCCCTTCAGCACCAAAGTAAAATTTTATAATCCAATTGTTTTAAAAATAACCCCAATAAATTTTAGCCATTTAGGGCCTGCCTGCTTTGTATATTCCTTAACCCCACCCCATATCTACTAGTAATAGATAAGATCCAAGCCATGAATATCCCAAACCACTGCTGCCCTTCAAAGCTCACTAACCCAGGCATTCCTTGTAGTGCTGCCGAGGGACATTACCTAGATATGTAACTTCTCTCCACCTTTTCCTCTTCCTCGGTGAATTCCCTTGCTCTTCTTCACTTCTGGATGATCAAGAGGGAGTGGAGAGAGAATGATGGGTAGAAAGCTTATTTAAAGGCATAATAACAGAAAACTTTCCAAACCTGGAGAAAGATATAAATATTCAGGTCCAGGAAGGTCAAAGGTCTTCAGTCAGATTCAATCCAAATAAGACTACTCCATAACATATTACAATCAAAATGTCAAGGATCAAAGGCAAAGAGAGGGTCCTGAAAGCAGTGAGAAAAAAAGAAGCAAATAACATGTAAGGGAGTCCCAATAAGGCTAACAGCAGACTTCTCAGCAGAAACCTTACAGGCTAGGAGAGATTAGGATGATGTATTCAAAGTGCTGAAGGAAATAAACTGCAAACCAAGACTACTAAACCCACCAAATCTGTTCTTTAGAAATGGAGAGATAAAGACTTTTCCAGACAAACAAAAGCTGAGGAAATTCATCACCACCAGACCTTTCTTATAAGAAATACTAAAATGAGTTATAAGAAATACTAAAATGAGTTATTCAAGACAAAAGACATTAATGAGAAACACAAAAACATCTGAAAGTATATAACTCACTGATAAATATAAGTACATAGTCAAATTCTGAATACTCTATTAATGTGATGGTGGCATGTAAATTGCTTATATCTTTAGCATGAAGGTTAAAAGAAAACAAAGTCCAAAAACAACAAATGCTGGCATGGATGCAGAGAGAAGGGAACGCTGATACACTGTTGGTGGGACTGCAAATTAGTACAACCTCTATGGAAAACAATATGGAGATTACTCAAAGACCTAAAAGTAGAACTACTATTCGATCCAGCAAATCCTGCAACTGGGTATTTACGCAAAGGAAAAGAAGTCATTTTATCGAAAAGACACCTGCACTTGAATGTTTATTGCAGCACAATTCACAATTGCAAAGATGTGGAATCAATCCAAGTGTCCATCAATTCATGAATGGATTAATAAAATGTACACCATGGAGTACTACTCACCTATTAAAAAGATGAATTAATATCTTTTGCAACAATCTGGATGGTGACCATCCTCCTAGCTGAGTATCCCAAGAATGGAAAAACATACACCACACATACTCACTATTAAATTGGAACTAACCGATGAGCACACATGTGCACAGACAGAAGTAAAACTTGGTGGAAAGCAACCAGGGGGTGGTTAGGGGAGGGGAATAAACCAACCTAACGGGTACTATGAACACTATTTGGATGACAGGCACATATATAGCCAGGACTCAAGCATTACAAAAATGATCCATGTAACCTGAAACATTTGCACCCTCTTAATATTTTGAAATAAATTTTTTTAAAAAAAGAAGAAATGGCTGCCATAATTAGTAACATAAATGTGAAATACAATGTGGCTTCTTGTATTTTTTCCCATTGATTAAATTTTCTTTATTTGGATTGTCATTTTAAGAATTAAAAACCTGGGATGTGGAATCAAAAACAATTTATCTAGGCTTTTCTACTTGCTAGCACATATTTATAGCATTTAACTACACATCGTGTCTCATGCTGCTGCGATTATTTCATCCTTTCGTGGTGAAAAAATGCCTTGCCGCCAGTGAGGCTCAGGAGTAAGATTACAAGTCTTGATTCTGCAGTAACACTTCTAACAGAAGCTGAGGTGGGACTCTGCAAAGGCATCTTGCAAGAAGAATAAAATGAAATTTAATGCAATATTTAGCCAATCTACTTCATAAGACAAAATTTGTGAGTCTACTTTAAACCATTATTTTGTAATGAGTGCTCTCTTATTCCTTAATGTGTCAATTTCCTTCATAACACCGGCATTAGATATGCATTTGGTACCACTTCCTGTACGTCCCTGAGTCTCCCATTTTGGGTGTTGGCTTCCTCCTCAGCTGAGGAGCACTGACAAGTGGAGCTTGAAGTCACAGCCTCATCCGTTTATGGGAAACGAACAAATTCATCAATAAATCCCAATCAGGAGCCCTGGAAGGTGGACGAGGGGACAGAAGCAACGGCATGCAAGGAGGATGTCTTTTCTCAGATAAGCATATTCAGAAAGCCTACATGTTAGCAGGCATCTAGTATTTTTAATACATTGGATCAGAGGGAAGGAATAAAAAGATTTATATAAAAATTATATATATAAATTTATATTTATATAAAAATTTTGCACCAGTTAAATTGAAACTTGGTGCTCATTTACTTTTTCACATTCTTATCTCTTTCTGGGAAAATTTCAATAAAAGCCACTTACGTTTACCTTGTTTTCTCACATGCCTCTGTGGGCACTGAACTCTCTTATAAGCACAGGCTGGCATGCATTTTTCGAGGTAGAGAATTATTAGGAGTCAGTTGGCAAAAGTTTAATGGCAGGATTCTAGCCTTCAGAACATGAGGGTGCTTGTTAATTACCACCAGAAAATACACTGCAGGCAATAAAGAAAACTGTCCTCTTTTTTTTTTTTTCTATCAAGTCAATGAACAGTACTCTTAAAGTTAATATCCTCAAATGAAGCATTTCAATCACATGAGGCTGTCTGTCTGTCTGTGCAACTCTCTATAACCACAAAGTTGAATCTATCTCTATGAGATCAAACTGACCACACTTCAGTGCCAGGGCCTGAGGGATTCTTTCTCCCCAGGAAACGGACAGCATCCGCTACCCCACCTCCCAGCGTGCGGTCCACCTGACAAGGAGCTGAGACTGCCCAGTTTCCCACGCCTACGATTTCATCAAACAGCTCTGATTATTTCAAATAGCTCATTCAGTGTCACCCCAGCCCAAAATTGCTGAGAATTTATGATAGGTGATTTACAAAATAGTTTCTGCTACCATGTTAACTTCTAAAAAAGAAGTGCTATGCTATTGGTTTCACTTTGTCTACTTTGACAGAGTAAAAAGATCCCATGGTGACTTCAGAAAAATTAATCTTGGGCTACTGGGATTTAAAAAAAACCCAAAAGCTGCTATTGCCTACCATGCATGGTGGCATCACATTTTGGAATATCTGGAAAGGATTCAAAGCTATAATATCATGCAGTGATGAACAGCTACACAAAAATATCTAAACCAGTGGACGAATGTTTAAGAAACCGAATTGGGGGAAATGCACGAACAGCACCTTGATAAAAGAAGCTGCTTTCCCTGAAACGATCCCCCCACTCCATGCAGGGTCAGACAGTGAGAGATGCTAAGAATGATTTCAAACGCAAGGATAAGAGTTCAAGGAGAAGAGTGAACATTAGTAGCAACTGCAGTAGGGGCTTTACCAGAGCAGTAATATGAGCAAGAGAACAGATGAATTTTGCAGGTGCCCTGTCCGAAAAGATCCACCTAACTTAACAAACAGAGGAGGGGGGCTAGATAAGTACCAGGATTGCTCTGGAAATTTCTCAAATTGATTTTCTTCAATGCAGAGATAAATAAAATATGACTGAATCGGCTGCGCTATAATCTGGTTCATTTGGGCTGCTATGAATTATTTATTCCTATCTACCCATTTGCCATGTTTATTCACTAACCTTTTAAAGCCATCTGATAAAATGGTGCAAACTTTTCTTACACAGATTCGCATGGGTAGAGGTACTTAAGGACTAGCTTCTTTCTTTGCCCTCCTGAACTAACTTTCATTTATACATCTGTGGGGGGCTGGTGGGGCGGGGGGAACCAGGGTACACATAGGTAGGGCTTTGCAAAGCAATATTTGAACCTGGCTTCCTGTAGCAAGGCCCCACAGGAAGGCGGCAGGCCCACAGAAGGGGGTGACTGTTTTCTTTAAATTCAATGATCTTCCAAAATAAACTAGGAAATAAAATTCACTCGTCCATCCTCTGGTAACTTAGTGCTCACTTTGTTCTTGCTGCTGGTCATACATTTGTGAGAAGCCAGGCATGTTCCTGCTCAGGCAGTGCCTAGACCAGTGGAAGGTGCAGGTGGGGGGCCACGAATGGCACAGAGCAAGCCAGCGTGCAGCCGTCAACCCCGAGCAGTGCTGGGAGAAAGCACAGGCTGCTTGGAAGCAAGAAAAGAGGAGGGACCCATCTGGGCTTGGGGGTTCAGAGAAGCCTCTTTAATCAAAAGGGGCTGCATCCTGAGAGCTGAGGAATAGGTAAGAATCCGTGCAGAGAAAAGCACGGGATAGGTGTGCCTGGCAAAGGGAAGTATGCTGAGCACCTGTGGCGATTCTGAGGAACATGTAGAACTGTGGATGGAATGCACAGGTGAGAGAATGAGTGGCCGAAAACACTCACTGGGGACCCAACCACTAAAGAGCTTCAAAGCAAGAAGTGATGTTTCCTTCACTGCTATATGGAGACTGAGCAGGGGAGAAACAGAAAATCCATTTAGAAGATCATTCAACTGGTCCTGGTAAGAGGTGGTGATGACTTGGACCAGACGGTGGCTTGAGAAGGCAAGTGAACGGAGGTGCAATGCACTGAGATGGGAGAAGGTTCCAGGAGGAAGACCAAGAGTTCTATTGTGGGCACATTCAGCTTGAAGTTCCCGTTAAACAGGCAAGAGACGATGTCAAGTAGAGAGTTGGATTTATGAGCATGAATGAATCACCACATTCAATAGAGGATAAACCAGGATTCTGGAAAAAAAAAAAAAAACTGAGCAGTTAGAGAGAGAAAGGGAGCCCAGGAAGGAGTTATCAGGAGAGCAATGAAAGAAGGGACACTCTGCGTTGTGCTCTGAGGGGTCATAAGACCCCTCTTCCGGGTCACGGCTGGCTTTAGCAAGAGCAGTTTCAGGAAAGCCCTGTAGGAATGAGTCAGCCCAGAGTGGATTAATGGGCGACAGGGAAGTGAAGAGGTGGAAACAGTAAAGTGTGGACAATACTTTTAAGGAGTGCGGCTGGACAAGAAAATTACAGCAGTTTGTAACTCAGGGTCAAGGGAAGGTTTGTCTGGTAGGTTTTTGCCTTTTCTGTTCTGTTTCTTATTACGAGGGTGTGGGAGGCTATATAATTATATATAATGACTCTTGGAAATAATACAACAAAGAGAGACACTTAAGAGTCAGGGAAGAGAGGACACAACTGAGGAACAAAACCTTTAGCTGTGGGCAGGGCTGAGTTCTGGAGCAGGACTGGCAGGATGAAGAGGCTGAAGAGGCTGGTGCTTCCTCCTTGGTACCAGGTGGAGAGACATCACGCAGCGGGTGCAACCCTGACATTCTACATAGGATTTGGCAAGAAAAAATTCTTATTTTAATTTTTTCCAAATCCCCAGAGTAGTGATAATTGGAAGCCTTGAGGTTTTAAAATATTAAAGAATGCTTATTCGTGAACACTGTATGTTTTGGGACGCCGAGGTCCTATCGGCCAACAAAACAATTATGTTTACTGACTTGCTGACAATACCATTTAAGAAGCCTCAAATTCTAAGTTTATTCCACCAATTATTCCTCTAGGGCAAAGAGCCCAAGGCTCTGTGTTTTATTACTTCTATTTATAGTAATAAAAACTCAACCTACAGATTCAAATAAACAATGCAGAATGCAATGAAGTAAAAAGAACTCGCTTAAAATGCATTACTAAATAACCCTTCCCAAACGGATTCCCCTCGGATTTATGTCCCTACATATGCTGCTAAGTGCCTAGAACTCAAGGACACTCCCATGCCAAGGACAGCAAGCAGCGCCCACATCTGTGCAGGAGCCAGTGGGGCCTCCTAAGGAGTTGCTGAGAATGGGAACTATGCGGTTTCTGCAAGTTCACCTTTAAAATTTAAAATCTCAGAGATTCATTCGCTCATCCATTTAACAAGTATGTGTTGAATGTCTACGATGTGCCAGCCATGTTTCTAGGCTCTGAAAATGCTGTGGAAAATGAAGTAAGTCTTGCCCACAGGGAGCTTTCTGGGTGACAGAGCAATAAACAGGGAAGACAGTGGCTGTATACCTGGAATGTGGTCCCTTGTCACCACCTTCACTGATACCACTCCAGTTCAAGTCACCTTCAGGTCTCACTTAGATGACTCCACAGCCTCTGCTCCCTGACCACTTGCCTTCCACTGGACCCCTCTGTGGTCTGTTCTCCACAGAGCAGCTAGAGAGATGCTCTCCAACTATTGTCGTATCACACTAAAGCTCTGCCTCAAGTCCTCAGATGGCTTTCCAACTTCCATTACCAACTCATACTATAAGGAAAATGTAAACTTGTATTCACAACTTACAAGGCTCCGCTACTCTCTGACTTCGTATCCTACCACTTTCCCTGAGGCAGATGGCAAAAATCAACACACAACAGGCAGCTGCTCTCAGTGAGAGGCAGGGTCTATCTATCACCCCCTTGAATCTAGGATTGCCTGTGAGACTGGCTTTGACCAACAGAATGTGGCAGAAGTGACTTGGCATGTGAATAAGCATGGGATAATCTGTCAGAGGACAAGAGAGAAATGTGGACCAGAGATAAGCCACCCTACTTGAGATCCCCAAGACCAACCAGCCCTAAGCTTCCTGGCAGCTGCCAGAGACGCATGCATGAGCCCGTCCAAGGCCAGCAGAAGAACCGCCCAGTTGAGCCGAGCCAGCTCCCTCATGGTCACCTCTCACCTGGGGAACCCTGTACACTAAAGTTCATCGTCCCCACTGCTTCATTACTCTATCAAAGAGACTCATGTTAAGAAACCAAGAATAAGTGGCCCAGTTATGAGGAAACCTAGCTACATTTGCTCCGAGAGAGAGAGAGAGAGAGAGAGAGAGAGAGAGAGAGAGAGAGAGAAGCTACATTAATGAGAGAGAATTTAATATAAATCTCTTGCGAGTTAAGTTGATAAACACCAGTGGGTCTGTGAGGTAACCAGCACTTTTATTTTTCTCCGTGAGAAGAAAGACACAGCAAAGACATGCTGCCCCTGGAATCTATAGATACCAAGTCAATATGATGAAAACTTCCTCATTTTGATTGGTGAACATAACTTGCTTGGCAAACCCTTAGAAAGCAATCAAAATAAGTGTTTATTGTAAAGGATTTAGGCGAATCCCTCAATTATCATAGTTGTTTGGATTTCTTAAATAACATCACTCCGGCTCATAGGCACTATATGTACTAAGTGCCATAACCTAGAGCAGTCAGTGAGCAATTGCCAATGAAGGAATAAAGGATCTGTCGCTGTAACATAAGCCACAGATGGTTTTCAGTTGGGGTGGAGGGTGAAAGGGGCAGGGATCACTTGCCATATAAAGAAGGGAAAGAGTAGAGAGTTAAGATAAATCATTTTCTGATTTGCACAGCGCTCACCAGTTCCATGAAGTCACATGCCAAGAATGTATCACATAAATGCCACTAATTAATGACCAAATCGTTTACTAGAAAATGTTGGCGGATAAGCTAATTTTAAATTTTTAACACATGAATTATTTTGCACTTTATTCCAAGTTATAATACTTTGCATCTGGAATTAAGCTGAAGTTCTTAACTGCAAAGCCCCTACTTGATGCTCCGTATTGTTATACTAGCTACTTCTTTATGCTCTGCATAGACATTTTACAAATAGGAACTAACTGCTTATAATGAAAAAAAAAATCATCACTGTATGGTGGTCCTAAATTCTCTAGGGCAATGAAAGCTAAATGATATATATTCTTTCTCCAGTCTTCGGTCCTGTGTACAGCATTTCAAATATTTTAAAAGTTCTCATGCAATAGGACATGCAGAGTTAAGATTCCAACGAACACTGACATTAAATCAATTCACCTTATGAACTGCTCACCGTAATACAATTCATTGTTTGTTCCAACCTTAAGTAATGGTATTTTCAAAAGCTCTGCTTTCATTAGCATCTACTTTTAATAGGCATGGACATTTTATTAGGAGTCAAATTAATCACTTGATTCAAGCATTAAAAATTGGGGGAATAGTTTTAAAGAGTGATAAATCTTTAACAACAACATAAATCTACCCACTTGCATCATCTTAGCTCAGTCAGAAAAAAGGATCTCCCCTTGATTCTTCCAAATAATGAATTATAGAGATAACTGAAGTAGCATATCTAGAGTAACTGGTTAAACATTCAAGTTTCCCTGAGTACGGTGGAAATCCCTAGGACAACAGAACTTAACTGATATGTGCAATCACAGCAGCTGCGCATTCAGTTAGCACGTGTTAGGAGGCCCAGCTCACTCTAAATTATGTTCATTGTTGGGATTTAGACACAGAACACAGACTGTCAATGCTCTTCAAACATCCTGCCTTCCTTTGCAGTCAGGTTGGAGCAATGTGATTAAGTGGTCAATAAAATGTGAGGACTAGGCCTTAGCCATACCAGGGCTGCTCATAACCATCTCATGTGAGCCTGTCCCTCTCTCCACTCTTCCTCATGATGCCCCTGGAGACCCATGTTGCAGAGGGTCTATCTCCAAGAAGAAGGAGAGCATTGGACCCGTGTTGGACTGGAACATGAGCAAGCAGTACTCGCTGTTGGGTTAAGCCACTGAGACTTTGAGATTCACCCCCACATCACACCTAACCGGCCTTGACCAACACAAGGCACGTCTGAACAGATCTGCTGAACTGCCTGGCTCAACACAGCAGAAGTCTATTTGCATGAGTAGCTGGCCCAGACTCAAGCACAACAATTACAATATGCCATTGCCTCACAGTGGGAGGGACCAGTCTGCATGTGGTGAGGCATCTGCTTTGCAGATTTCTAACCCACTCCCCACCCCGCAGCTCACAGGATGCATGTCTGGTGTGTCCTAGGAAAGAACAGGGAGAAGAGGGGGTGTGTGCCGAATACTCTCAGTTTGGCCTTCCAGACCTCATGTCTGTCTTCCTCTGCCCTGGTCCCAGTCACGGGAGCTCCCCTGCCCTCTGGCTTCTGGTTGGATGCGACCAATGGAGAGGACATTAGGAGATCAGATGGAGGGAGTGGAGCGAAGTCTGGGTATCTGCTCCACTTGCTTCCTCTCCAGCCATGACTTGTCAGTGGCTATATTCTCCTACACCCAGGCTCCTCCCCTCTTTCAGGGCTACAGCCTCCAGTAACTCTGCACCTGCCCCTTCACCTCCTGCTCTTGCAGTCCCAGGGTGCCTGCCATCTCTTGTGGGTTCTCCTAACCCAGTTCACGCCACCCAGAAAACCTGAGGGCTCCATCTGCTTCCTATCAGGCTGATGCAGGCTGCATGTATCTTCATTGAAATTTCTGTAAGACACCGCAACACGAGGCTGCACTACTGGGTGAAGCACAACCAAACACACAAGGTGAGGTGTGCTCCCTGCTATGACTCAAGGCCCAATGCAGCTTGGCTATTTGAAGGCTACCAGACTGGTGCCAGCACCTCAGGGCTCTAACAAGTGACTCAGCAACACTTCCGCGTCTGGAGGCAAAAGGGCCCAGCAGGGAGAGCTGGTGCTTGTCTGCAGGCAGTTCAGATGCAGCACAGGACGCCGTGGCTGGGTACTTCTGCACAGCTTTGCACATTGCTGAATAGCTATTAACTGCCAAGGCATGCTCAACCCACTGAGATAGCTCATAGGGCTACTCAGAAAGATGAGAAAGGGTTTGAAATCATCCAGGATCCTGCTATGTGAAGGAGGGACAAGAGGCTGAGAAATAGAATGTAATGTTCTTGATGTTACCACCTATGTGATTCTAAGCCCGGGAACATGATCCTTTTTAGGAGAAGGTGGTGTGGGAAAAGTCACTGAATGGAAAATGTGTCTTACAAAAGAAATAATTTCGTTGGAATGGATTTTAATTCACTGGTCATATTCCAAACTGTGTGTGTGTGTGTGTGTGTGTGTGTGTGTGTGCGTGAAAACACCATTTCAAATGTGTCATTCAAAGTCCATGAGAAAATTTATTCAATATTCAAAAATTTAGGAAAAAAATACGCACAAGCTTGGCCATCTGTTCATGCCAGTAATTCACAAAACATCAGTTGCAGATGGATATCTAAACTTTAGACATTTACTTACTTCTCCCTTTTGTGTCTAGTTCCTTTCATGTTCAAACCTTTTATTTTGCATGCACAATCATCCCCTTTTCAACATTTACATTTTTACACAAAGAAGTCCCATTAACCCTTGATTATGAGGATTGATTAGAAGACGAGCTTAATGCCAGTGTCAATTTTAGCAGCGTCATTCAGTCCTTCCATGTGGCAACCAGAACTTTTGCACTGCTCAGTACTGTGCATGCAACTGGCATGAAAACGACATGCATTGGCACCTGCTGTATACCTTGGCAAAATGCTATTTTCATTTCTGAAGAGCCTGGTACCTTACAAATTTAACAGAGTGAGTTGGGACATTCCAAAGACATTCACAGGAATATAAGACTGTGGGATGGCTGGAAATGTTTTCTATCATCTTCTCATTATCATCAGCGTTGCTTTGATAATGTTTTCTTGGAATTGCTCAGGAGGCTTTTTCCAGCATATAGTCTTTGTACCTATCATTTTTTTCTATAAAGCAATATTTTATTAATAGACTATACAAATATTAAAGTCACAGTTTACAATGAGAAAAAATTCCTTATTTTTAAGTCCAGTGTTTTATATTCAAATAGCTATGCCAAATTTAATTTAATATAAAGATGTTCACATGAAAGTATTTATTTTAGTGTTATCTTATATTCCCATTATGCCTTAATTTAGTAAGTTATATTTCAGACAACTTGCTGACTCATCAATATTTTATGTCTACGCTGAGTTTCAGCAATTCCAGAAAAAAAAATTATAAAACTTAACTGTAGAGTTGAGTAATACATTTATTTGTAATATCCTTCCTGAGTTGGTTTTCTGGTGTTTCAATAGAGACATAGTGACTTCCAATTAACATTCATTCCAATGAGTTGTGTAATTATTTTTGTTTGAGGTCATTTTGTGTGACACTGACCCAACTTACGTTTAGCTTTCATAGCACTGGCAATATGTTGCAAGAGTTAGGAAAGCTTTGATTATCAATAAGAAAAGAACCAAAAGAAAAATAAATGAAAGTGTGAAAAAAAAGAGCATGCCATCAAATTTACGCTACGAAATTCAAAATAGACAAAATTTCTACCTCTTTCCTTTTTGAACATTTCAAGACATATTTCCTAGGAAATCAATAGAGACAAAATATCTTATCAGTTACAGAGAAAATGAGAGGCAATTGTTGCCCGTTAACGTTTTGTCTAACTTCATTGAGTAAACACAGGTAAAATCTCATTTTAATAAATTTAATAATTATATCCAGATTCAATTTTGGAAATCTAGCCCACCTCTCAGCCATCAATTCATGTGAACTTCCATGCCTATGAAAAGACCACAAATTCCAGATACACCCCCTCCACATGATAGATATGTTCATCTTTTTGTTAACCACGGCTCCACGTTACTGCCAGTGAAGATTATGAGTGCTTCAGTAAGATTGAGTGTGCACAGATCTTGAACTTGAATACTTCTGCTAGGCTAAATATGCTCACAAATTAGGATACTGTGTCACAAAATGTTGTGCTGGTGATATTTGGGCATTATAAATATAGTTTTGCGGTTTTCAGACTTCTGTAGAGATTCTGGCTGGGTGGTTATAGAATATAATCAGTGCAGAGCGCTACTAAGCAGAGAGGATAAACAGCCTTGGTTCTGGTCAAAATCCTTCTGATGGTGGTGTATATATGAAAGGAGCAGACATAAAAGGACAAACTGCAATAGCAATGTCATCGAGAGAAACAACCCAGAAAGTGTCGCTGAAGGGAGGCAGGAATGCTCAAGGTATGATCCTAATTTACATTGCAATTATTGGGGTAGAAGACAAACACCATCACAAATCAACCTTAGTACCACTGCCAGAGATCAAACCATAAACTGACAGTCTAACTCCAGATATGCTTATATCATTTTTATTAGGTACCACTTTTTCCATTCTCATTGAAATCAGTTCACTGCCTAAACCTTTTTCATCTGACACAACTTATTTTAACCCATATGCCTGAAGGCTCATGTTAATTTACCAGGCCAGTAGGATCTGATGGCTCCTTCATTTTAACTAGATAAAATAATGTTGAATATTCACACATGCCTTTAAATATACATGTTAAATCTAGCACTACCTTTAATATTCCATTTCACAGAGGATAGTCTGAACAAGCAGAAAAAATTAACACAAATCTACATGTGATATTAAAGCAAATGCTACAACAGTTAAAGTAATTTCTTAAAAAAATTCAAAATTCTAATTCTGATTGTGGTAACTCCTAATTAATTTTTAAGAAAGAAAATGAACAATCATCATGAAAGAAGTAGCATGAATCAATGTAGTTTGGGTCAATAAACAGTAACATAATCCCACTTAAACTACCTTCCATGGAGAAACAGAAGTTGAAAAAAGTAAACTAGTTGGCTATTTATAATTTTCTAGACCAAAAGAAGCGGATTCTGGAAATATTTTCCATCCATTTTGAAATATAATGAATATACAAATGTATACTTATACTGGAACAAGGAAGAAAAAAATGTGGAGCATGGTAGCAGAAAGGGAAGAAAAAATACAATCTAAAATAAATGTGTCAGCAGAAGAACTGGGGGGTGGGTTGGGGGAGGCAGAGGATTAGGGAGACCTGGATGAGTCTTGTCTTCCAGTTACTCTGGAATTACAAATGAGTCACTCAGCCCCTCTGGGGCTCAGTTTTCTCCCGTATAACGACGAGGTTGAAACTGGTGGTCTCTCAGATCTCTTTCAGCTCAAATATTCTAGGAAAATTGCCATTTTATGATGGGCAGTTTAAATAGAAAGATCACTACTTTGTGCTTAAGAATTGGAATGCATGTCCTATTAATTTTTTTCCAAACACGTACTCGGTTCTAACTTTTGCTGGCATCTGATGTCAGATATTAAATAGTAGTGATGTTGCATCATTTAAAAGGGAGATACAGTAATTAAGGAACAGATGCTCTGTGGTAGGGTGAAGTTCGCCAACGTAGAAAGAACAAAAAGGAAAACAGAAGCAGCCCCTGCCTGCAATCCATGAGTGTCTTTCAGAGACTGGCTACAGAGGATTCATCTCATCCCGGATCCAGAGCCCCCGGCAAGAGCTCAAAACATCTACCACTGTGGCTGGGAGCCTGCCCGGGTGGTGGAGGAGGATGCAGGATTTGCTGTAAGACTACAAAGTAGGTTTATTGCCATGTTCAGAACCAAGTGCAAACTTGGTTATTCTCAAGGTGTTTAAATAGCCTTAAAAGCAAAGACAATGAGAGGAAATAATTACACAGCAGAGGAGGAGAAGAGACCCAGTGTGATGAGTGCCCAGCTGGATATGTTCCTCTTGGTCTGATCTCCTCAACCTTCAAGCCAGCCATGTGTGTCTGACAGTCCAACTTATACCTATGTCAGGGTCCCATTCCTTTGGGTCTAGGAGTTTCCATTCCAAGTTTGTCTTTGGCTTCTTCCCCCTTAATGTGGAGCTCATTATGCTCCTACAGTGTCTGAACTGGCACCGTCAGTGACAGAAAGTTTGTACAAGGAAATCCAGTCATCTAAGGGGAGTTTTTTTAAAAGCAAAACACTAGGATGGGGTAAAAAACAATGAATAAGAAAAAAACAAGGGATTTTATTTGAATATAGATAATTTACATTCAAAGTGTCAGAACAAGATAGCGTAGAGTGTTAACCTGGAGACCAAGAATAAGAGAGCTGATATTTTCTTAAAAAAAAAAAATCCTAAGAACATTTTAGAAACCTTCTTGGAAGTCTCACAACTATGAAAGAAGCTATGCTCTATAAGAAATAGCAGCAGAAAATAATAAGGAGAGAAAATCCTCAGATGAAACGTCAACAGGAATAGACAGAAACGCAACTAGCTGCAAGAGAGGAAAAGATAAATGAGCACAAAGAAATAATCAAATGTAACAGGCAAATCAAATTCCACACTGGAGTGAGAAACTGACATTAACATGGACAATAGGAATAGGTTCAATAATCAAAGACATAGTGAAGAAAGCCTTCATGTACTTAATAAAAAGAGTAAAATTAATAAAAATATCCTAGAAAAAATACTGAATCAAAAGAATTAAAAAATATCCTTAGAAGATTTTTTTAAAAGTAACCTACTGTAGAAGATTGTAAAATGGCCCCAATTAGCCACTGCTTGTAATCATGCCCTTTCCAATATATAAAATGTGCAGTTCCTTCCATTGAGGAGTACAGTCTATTTCCCCATTGCTTGAACCTGGTTTGGCTGTGTAGCTTAATTTGCTTTTGCCAAGAGAATGTGTCAGAAGTAGCTAAGTACCAGTTCCTAACCTGTCCTGGAACCCCGCCATTTGAACAAGCGAAAGTGACTAACTGAAGGCCAGAGAGCCCAGTGGCCCTAGTCTAGGCTGTCAGAGATCAGCCAGTTTTCCAAGGCCCAAAATATGAGAGAACTCAGGTGACATCAGCAGAAACATCTCTACTCTACATATGACCACAGAGGCATGAAAGAGTCTAGCCAAGACCAGAAAACCACACAGACTACCTAAAGGCTAACAAACAACAACAAAGGATTATCTTTGCAAACTTCTGAGTTTTAGATTCTTCTGTTACATAGCACTACCTAATTACCTAAATAGGAATAAAAAAATTGTAACATGCACACGCACAAACACACACACACATGCAGACGCACACACATACTTGCAAAAATATGAAAAAAGTTGAAATATCTGAAATGCCCTTAAAGGAAATAAGCAAGACTCTAATACCCCACAGATAGCTGGGCAAAGGACCTCTTCAGAAAATTCACAGAAGAAATACAAATGACTAATAAACATCACAAACTACTCAACTCTATTTACAACAGAAACAAACGTTAAAACAATGAAGTGCCATTTTTCCTTTATTAAGCTGAAAACAAAATTTTAAAACTCCAAAGGCTAAATGCTAAGCTCGGCCTGGCAAGAGCATCACTCACACACAGTCTTGGTGAGAATGTCAATGGGCACAGCCATTCTCATAAGCAATCTCCTACTGTATATTGTTGAATGTGACCCCCAAAAAGCACACGTTGGAAACTTATTCCCCAATGCAACAGTTCTGGGAGGTGGGGCCTAATGGGAAGTGTTTAGGTCCACCTTCGTGAACAGATTATTGCCAGTTACAGAAGGGCTTCAGGCTGCAAGTTCAGCCTCTTGCTCTCTCACTCTCTTTGTCCTTTGCCACACGATAACACAGAAGGAGGGACCTGGCCAGATGCCAGCCCCTCCATTATAAATTACCTAATCTGCAGCATTCTGTTACAGCAGCACAAAGCAGCCTAAGACATACAGTAAGCCTTAACAAAGCTCGCACTTGTGTTATATTTTTGCACATGTAGTATTTCATAATAAAAATCACTGAAAAAGCAAACAAAAATTGGCACCAAAAAATGCTCATTAACCCTACTTCTCAGATCCTATCTTTATGAAATACTTATAAATATGGACAAAACTTGATAGTATGAGAATTTTGACAATAAGAAAGTGGCTAAATTCTGGCATATCTTTATATTTAAAAGTTACGCCATCACAAAACACATATGTAAGAAATATTTGCCAACATGAGAAAACATAACAATACAAAGAGAAAAACTTGATACAAAATTTTAGGTACATAAAACATGAGTACAATTCAATTAAAATGATATGTGTGTATGTATATGTAAGTCTAGAATGAAACACAAAATCATGCCAAGTAGCCTCTGCACCTGCAGGATCATGGGTGATACCTCTCTCTCTGCCTCTCTCTCTCTGTCTCTCTCTCTCTCTCACATCACACACACACACACACACACACACACACACACACACACACTCTAACACACAAGAGTTTTCAAATTCCCTACACTAAGTATACGTTAATTTTACAAACAGAACAAGCAAACTTATTTAATAACTGATTATACCTTTGGGTGAACTCAGAAGTCAGTTCCTGGCCCAGTACATTTTACAATTTTTCATAGACAACTGCACAATGGCACAGCACGGAAACTGAATGGTTTGGGGTCTGTTACCAAACCAAGAGACTTTATGAATTCAGAGAGACATTGTTAAATGCTGAAGTGATCAGAAATAAACAGGACGAGATTCAAAAGGGGCCTCTGTTGAGTCATTTACAGAGGATAAACTAATCACACAATGCAATGACGGGAAGAGTGCAGGTGGGTCTGAAACAGACCTAGGGGTTAGTGGACCAGAAACTCAGCATGAATTAGAAAACTGGTGTATAAAATCAAATACATTATTGAAACCAAAACTGAAGTACAAAACATGAGATTAATTTCCCCCACCCTACTGGCCATCAATAGTCTCTTATGAATATCACCTACGGTTTTTGGATCCACAATTTGAGAAAAAGGGCTCAAAGAAAAACATTATAAACAACAGTATCTTTAAAGAAATGTGATCATATAGCCCAAGGGAAAACACTGTTGAAACAATTTCAAAAGTCCTGATATAGATGAAAAGTAATTATTACACAGCTGGCAATGTCCAGGTGGTCTCCATGTCTACTGAGAAAATACTGAAAATATTACATATATTTATTTGGAACACTTTCCTCAGTGCAAAGATGTGGAAAAGATTATCAAAGACAAGAGGAAAGAAGGGAGGGAGAGAGGGGAAAAAAGAAGGAAGGGAGGCAGGCAGAAAGATATGAAAAAAAAAAAAAAAGGAGAGGGAAGGACAGAGGGAGGCTGGGAGAGAGTGCACAAGACTACTTGGAAAGACCTTCAACGAGAACAGAGTGCTCTTTCCAAGAGAGGGAAGGCAGAGCTGGTTTTGACTCCTGGCCAGCCCTGTCTCTGACTGTGCCTCAGTTTCTCACCTATAAATTAAGGATCAGGAAAAATTAAATACACTTTTAAAAATTCAGGAAGAAAATGACAGTAGTTAGAGAAGAAGAAACTTTATTTGCATAAATGGAGTCCCAGAATAAGAAAACAGAGCAAATAGGAAAGAAAAATAAATAAATAGAGGTGTAATTCAAGAAAACGTTTGAGAAGTAAAATAAAAGATCCCAAGGGCACCCTGGATACCAGAAAAAATTTGATCTGTAACGGTAAACATGAAGTTAGTGGACTTCTGTGATAAAGAAAAACCCTTCCAGAATCCAGAAAGGATAGACAGATAACTCTATCTCGAAGAAAAGGACACTAGCTAACCCTGGGCCTCTCCGCACAGCATTCAGTATCAGGACAGGGTGGAATGCCTCCCACGTCCTTAGGCAAAGAAGGCCAAGAGACAGATAAAAACTATAGCAAAATGACCAGCTTGGGTTACTGGATGCATTTAAACAAAGAATGAAAATTAAAGCAACTGTGAGAACTATGGCTACGGAATAGGCTAGAAATGGGATCTATGATGACAAATGCAGGAATGGGGCAACTAACAAAACTCAGGGTACACAGGAAGAGAAGAGGAGAGATGAGGAAGTACACTGATTGACTCATCTTTTATAGCCAAGGCAAAACCAGGAAATTTAAATCTAGTAAGGGAAAAGAAACAGAAATTCAAGTATATTACAAATATAAAAGTAAACAGACTAAAAATACATAGTATAATCAATTAAAATTAGATGACAGAAGAAAAGGATGAAAGGTTAGAGAAATAGTGCAAAAATACTTATTTCTTCATGGGTCTTATGGGATATAAAATAGATATTGCCTAAAGAAACATAATTAACTAAACATAGCGATGAAGCTACAGCTATAAAAGTTATCTGATCTGAAAGAGTGACAACATAACATCATCTTTCCAAATAAAACGAAAAAACATACATGCAAATCCAGACCATACAATAAAAAATTAAATAATGAAACAATAGCACAAAATACAATTTCAGAATTAAGACTAAACACCTCTATTATATAAGTAAATAAATTTCCATTACATTCAAAAATCAAAAGTAAAAGACCCCCAGGCTGGCCCTTCAAGGAAAAAAACAAATGGTATGCTGTATGTAAGAAACATTTAAAATAATGTGACTCAGAAAAGTTGAAAATAACAAAATTTGGGCAAACGCATCCCAAACAAGAACCAACAAAAAATCAAGAATCTTGATCTTAATATCAACACATTAAATTAAAAGAAAATGTCATCAAATAAGAAAAAGTTATTTTAAAATTGTAAAGAGTGCAATCCACAATGAACATCTAACAATTATAAAAAATGGCAGCAACATTTACATAGCAGAACCTATATGAATTATGGAAGTATAAGAATTACAGAAGTTTTGAGATTAATTTCTCTCTGCTAAAGAATTATCAAGTGAACAATAAGAATAAAATTACAAAATCATTCTAATAGATATATAAATGGAATTCCATATCCTAAAACAGAGAATGCAACTTCTTTACATTTTTTTTATGGAATGTGTTGATTATTTATTAGGCCAAAACAATGGCTCAATAAATTACAAAAGTGGAAATTAAACAGAGAATAATTTCTGTTCACAGTGTAATAAAACTAAAAATCTGTAACAAAGCAGAAAGCCCAAAGACCCTCCCACTTGTAAAAATTTTAATTCTCCAGAATGAACTTTGTGTCAAAAATGAAATTAAAACCAAGAATACAGAATATTAATCATTTAATTGTACACTTAAAATGGAGTAAAGGCATGATATGTAAAGTATACTTCAATAAAGAAAAAAAAAGAATACAGAATATGTAGAAAATAGTGAAAGTAGAATGTTCTCTATTGGAATCTCTAGATGTGGTTGTGATGTGCTCAGAGGAACATTCACAGCTTACACTATATTAATTTTTTTTATAAAAGAGACTTTTTTAAAAGAATTAAACATCCAAGTCATGACACATGAGGCCAATAAATGAGATTAAACCCTTAAATAATAAAAATAAAGAAACAATAGAAGTCAGAATATAGAAATAACCACAGATTATTCCTGGAATATATGAATCATAAAAACTACTTGGCTCACAAATAGTATAAGAAATGTAAAAACCTGTATGAATGGATAATTGTATATATAACCAATTAGCACAAATGAAATGACAATACATTTTCAAAGAATACTCCTCTGGAAATGCACCAGACTAAACCAATTTCACGCAAGTGAATTCTATGAATCCTTAAAGGAACAGATAATTCCAATGTTATTTATAACGCATATAGAAAAGAAAGGAAGGTTTGTGGATCTTTCTATGAAACCAGCTTAACCTCTGCATCACCTGACAAAGAGCGTGCACACATACACACTCTAAAAATTTCCCTTATGTCCTCAATATGAAAATCTTAAACGAAATCTGTGCAAACCAAATTGTGTAGCACTACTCAAGATTAAAAAATATGTTGATACAATTCTTAATGTTAGTATGTAAAAAGAGAGAAATCTTATTTTCTCCATTAATGCTCAGGAGTTTACCAGAATTTAATAAAACTTAAAGTTTACTCATTCATGGTTTTTAAGAACTCCTAATAAAACAGAAAAACATGGAGACATCACTAATATCATCATAATAAAATCTATATAGTACTTATTATGTTCCTGCCATCCCAAGTGGATGTGTGCCTCTTCAAAAAGTAATCTTTTTTCCCGAAAGTAATGATGAGGTCAAGCAATGGCAGTGGGACCAAAGTGGGTACACAGAAGGGCCAAAGCCGTAGGACTCTTGATTTATTCTGAAAGATGGAGGAACTGCCTAGTCACCAAACCAACAGAGGAAGAAACCTCTGGGGCTCCGCCCCTTCTTGTTTCCACCCTCTCTGCAGGACACGTCCCAGACGTTTGCCTGTTGCCTGCTGTACACCGTGTCAGACGGCAGGCGCACCCACTCGGCAGGCACACGTTTACCCAGTGCCTCCCAGGTGCCAAGCACGATTCTAGGCGCTAGAAGTCCACTGGTAGAGAGCTCCTGTCCTCATCTACCTTGCTTTCTGGTCCTAAATCTAAAGGCAAGAAGCATTTAACAGCTCAAATCTTCTTTATCAACAATAAACACTCCCAAAGTTTCAGGCACGGAGTAAAATAAAAACAAAGCTGTGGCCCTTTCCTAAGGAGCCCGGAGTGTCCCCAAGGATGTGAAGGCCATCTGGAAACCGACAAGCTGCAGAACCCCTGCCATGATTTATTGGCAAAATAAAAGAAGGATGTCCTTGGAAAGTCATCAGACAAAAATGTGAGAGAAACACATCCATTAGAAGCTAAACGACTTGGGACACCCTTGTCTACACAGCACGATTGCTATAACATTTTGAAGAAAATTGATGTTTTAAAAATCCAATAAAATCTACTTCCATTCACCTTGAAAATGTGAATTGAAACTCAATAGACATGAAACACATGAGTACATTATATTCTGACCTTGAGCAAAAAGAGCGGCGTCGCCTCCAAAACAAGTATTCTGTGAAAAGTACTTTCCAGCGTCCAAGTACTTCGCGTTCATTACCTCAATGGCACAAGGACCCCCTCAAGGCCTTTAACAACCAGGACGTTGCTTGATTTGGGGAGGGATTTCCTTCCATTTTTCTGGAAAATCACTTTCATATAAAGATTTTTAAAAGGCAAAACAGAGCCAACCCATGGTTTCCACATGAGTCACTGTCAAAAATTTAGAAGACAACCATGTGATCATTTTAAAGAGGAAAAATAGCAGAGTCTATCTTAGTCATACAGAATCAACTCAGGCCAAAATGACTAAAAGCCTCACTTGAAGAGTTGACATCGCTATTTCCAAGACCAAAAGAGTTATCAGCAAGTAGTTAAAATCGGAGGGAAACGATCACATTGTATTGTATTTTACAAAGGCAAGCCATTTCTAGGGTAAGATTTTAAGAGGCAAAAAGCATCCAAGAACTTAATAATCATAACATGGTTTTCTGCCCAGCCTCGGACCTATGTCCTCACCCCCTCCACCCAAGTTCACCTTCCTTGTAAAAATAACGAGGTTGGAAGCAATTCCACTCCAGGACCACTGGGGCGGATTTCAAAATCCTTCTGAGCCCAAAAGTGCCTTGAGCCAAGAAGACAGCTCGTAAGGCAACCAGATAACAACATACATTCAGAGCACTGCAACACAGCCTGCTTTTGCCCTAAGGATGCAAACTGTCTGCAAGCTCCGGATGCCAGGTTTCAGTGGCGCACAGCGCACTGTGCAGGCTGGTGACCAGGGGACGGACGGACGCTCACGGCTATGGTTTGTGTTACCCCTGGTGCCTCTCCTGTGTTAGCACCACTTACAGGGAATGCCCTGTTAATACTCTTTGTATGTTACCTTTTAATGTGTACAGACAAATAGTATCAGATTTTAAACAGGGCAGAATACCCTATGTCCATACCCCTTGCCGTCTCCTTTCTCTGTGTCTTCGTTTCTTGACCTGTCCTTAGCTCTTCATCCTATTTGAAGTCCTTCTAAGGGACCCTTTGTCCTGTCTCTATTTCTGACTCCTATGGTAGCAGAGCGTAGACTCAGAGGCCACTGTGGACATGGGAGTCAGGGAGGCAGAGCGGGGTGAAAGAGAGCAGCGGATGTGAGGACATGTCCTGATCTGGCCGCAGCTCCTATTTCCCAGTCATCCCCTGTCCCCCTAACAACACTAGGTCTGTCCCATTGGCCAAGGCAATTTGGCCGCCCTGGTCCACTCTAGCTGGCCTGTTCCTCCTCCCCATCTCCCACGAGCTGGCTCACCACGCCACTGAATGCTGACATTCCTCCCATCCAAAAGGAACTTCTCTTGTCTTATTTTTTTATTGTTCTGTTGATCCTTTGAGCAGCTAACCTGATAAACTTTTCAACAAGAATGTGCCCATGGCCAAGAACTGTCCCAAGCAAGAGCTGAGCCCCGGCTAGCACGCCAAGGAACACAAGCATTTTTCATCAACTCTAATTCAATCTTTTTGCCTAAACCAAGAGGGACTGATTGCAAAATGAAGCAAAGGCAAAAAGAGAGGAAGGCAGATATTTGAAAAACTTGTGTCTAGGTCCAGGAGAGTGTGGCATGGAGCGGGAGGTTTGGGTTTGGGTGAGTTTTCCCAGAAAGACACTCAGCTTGGATATCCTGGTAGCAAAACCTCTTCGAAATACTGGCAGGACTTCAGAAGTAGTTTGATTTAAGTGGTGAACTGCAGTGTGTTAGAGTCTAAGAGCTCCAGGCTGTAGACCCCTGGAGTTCAGCAGGCCCTAGCAGTGACCACGCTCACTCCATCCGTGTTAACTGAAACCAACTGAATTTAATTAAAACCAACTCAAGTTCCCAGTTCTTGATCCCTGACCAAGTGATCCAGAATAAACTGTTTAACCTCCCTAAGACTCAAGAGATCCATCTGTAAAATGGGACTAATGATAAAACTAACGGCACATATTTTAATAAGGAATTATTGAGCTAATACATGTGAAAGCAATTTATACATAAAAAATGTTAATTATTATTCCCAAGAAAAACTCAATGAATGCTGTGACATGAGGAAAAAACACAATTAGGAATATGTTCTTGAATAGTCAGTCTCTAAATATTAAGATGACCATTAGTGCCCTTTAAAACAGAATTTAACAAATTGCTCCTTGATGCCCAGATCACACACACACTTCTAGTGTGTTATTCATCTCGAGGTACAGCCACCAGCAGGTCCTCCCTGTCCTCCCTGTACATGACAGGACACTTTCCAATAGTATCACTCCATAAACTCTTATTTTCCCTTCCTTCATTCTCCAGCACGAGCTCTTAACCACGTGCTCATTGTCCATCTCTCCCCTTTATCCCACGATCCTTCGTCTTGTTTTCCATAAGCTTGTTTAATTGATCTGAGGGTTTCAGCTTTCTGTTAAAGCATGCATTTTGATTTTTAATCAAAACCACATATTGCAATCTGTGTATTGAGCACACAGAGAAATGCACAGATATGAGTCACATGGCTTCATATCCAGTGAAATTATACCACAATTTAACAGCCAAGTGAGGAATTCATGGTGCCAAAGTAAGTATATCACTTCACAATGCCAAACACTGTGATTAGAAAATAACTTTCAGTTCAATATCTGAAATTTTAGGCTGTTAAGCAAACATTTAAATTAAGTGGAAACATGGGGATAACTAACTAGATTTTTCATTCTTAATCTGGGTTTTAAATGCCATGGGCACACCATAGAAAACCAGCAAAATTAAAAGTGACAACTGACTGAAATGAGAAAAAGAGGTTGGATGTGATATTTACAGGAAAATCATTAGACAAAGTCTTCCCATTAGGGTTAGAATAAGGATTGGGGCTTGAGTAGACACTGCAGGTTAGTAGAAGACAGTTTGATATGTTCATTTAAATAAGTCAAAGATCCTCCACCTTTTGGGTGTGGGCTGCACTTACCATCTTATTTTTAAAGAGTAGATTATGAAAGGAGGTGGGAAGGAACTAATAATTTTGCAGTGCAGAAATCTGACAAACGCTACCTTAGCCAAGTTGCTATAGTTTGAATGTGTCCCTCAAAATTCATGTGCTGGGAACTTAAGCCCCAATGCAACAGTGTTGGGAGGTGGGGCCTAATGAAAAGTATTTAGGTCATGAGAGCTCTGCCCTCATGAATCGACTAATGCTGCTACAGAAAAGGGCTTTCAAGAGGGGTTCTCCTCTCTATTCTGCTATTCTGCCATGTGAGGACATGGCGTTTCTCCCCTCTGAGGACACAGCACTCAAGGCACCATTTTAGAAGCAGCGAGACGAGGTGCCTTGATCTTAGCCTTCCCAGCCTCCAGAACTGTGAGAGAATAAATTTCTGTTCTTTATAAATTACCCAGTCTGTGGTATCCTTATTACAGCAGCACAAAATGGACTAAAACACAAGTTATCAAGACCAACATCAACAGTAAAAAGTCACGTTGATAGCATCCACCCTTGATACGACATAATGAGAATGACATTTCACTTCTCTGGTCCTCCTTCCCCAAAACCATAATCCCGTCTCTCCATAGGAACAACATCATGCAAACCCAAATAGAAGGGTATTCTATAAGACACCTGACCAGTAATTTTCAAAACTATCAAGGCCATCAAAAACTGTCACAGACAGAACAAAGTAAAAGGGACATGATGACTAAATGGCATCTGGCTCCCTGGATAGGATCCTGGCAGAGAAAAAGGATACTAGGGAAATCCTAGTAAGTTGTGAAGCTTAGTCAATAATAACGCACCAGTGTTTATTTCTTTTTATTATTATTATTAATTTTAATTTTTTTCTTTTTTATTTCAGTATATTATGGGGGTACAAATGTTTAGGTTATGTATATTGCCCTTGCCCCACCCAAGTCAGAGCTTCAAGTGTGTCCATCCCCCAGATGGTGTACATCGCACATTAAGTTTGTTTCTTAGTTGTGACAAGTATACCATAGTAATATACAGGCATAGCTCCAAGACACTGCAGGTTTGGTTCCAGATCATTGCAAAATAAAGCTAGTATCACAATAAAGTGAATCACAAGAATCTTTTGGTTTCTCAGTGCATATAAACTGATGTTTACATTTTATTGTAGTTTAATAAGTGTGCAATAGCATATCTATAAAACAAAAGCATACACCTGAAGTAAAAAATACTATATTGCTAAAAAAAATGCTAGTGATCATCTGAGCCTTTAGCAGGTCATAAATTTTTTGCTAGTGGAGGATCTTGCCTAGATGTTGATGGCTGCTGACTGATCAGGTTGGTGGTTGCTGAAGTTTGGGATGGGTGTGGCAATTTCTTCAAATAAGGCAATGAAGTTTGCACATTGATTTTTTGCCACATATTCCTTTCATGAAAGATTTCTCTGTAGCATGAAATGCTGTTTGATAGCATTTTACCCACAGTACAACGTCTTTCAAAATTGGAGTTGATCATCTCAAAACCTGCCACTGCTTTATCAACTAAGTTTATATAATATTCTAATTCCTTTATTGTCATTTCAACAATGTTCACAGCATCTTCACCAGGAGTAGATTCCCTCTCAAGAAACCACTTTCTTTGATCATCCATACGAAGCAACTCTTCAGCTGTTAAAGTTTTATCATGAGATTGCAACAATGTAGTCATATCTTCAGGCTCAACTTCTAATCCTAGTTCCCTTGCTGTTTCCACCGCATCTGTAGTGACTTCCTCCACTGAAGTACTGAGTTCCTCAAAGTCATCCATGATGGTTGGAATCAACTTCTTCTGAACTCCTACTAATGTTATTATTTTGACCTTCTCCCAAGAATCATGAATGTTCTTAATGGCATGTAAAATGGTGAATCTTTTCCAGAAGATTTTTAATTTATTTTGCTAAGATCCATCAGAGCAATCATTATCTGTGGCAGCTGTATCCTTCCAAAATGTATTTCTTAAATAATAAGACTTGAAAGTCAAAATTACTCCTTATTCCATGAGCTGCAGAATAGATGTTGTGTGAGTAGAAATATTGACTTGCTATGCATCTCCATCACAGGCGACTAGGTGCATTGTCAGTGAGCAATAATATTTTGAAAGGAATCTTTTTTCTGAGCAGTAGGTCTCAACAGTGGACTTAAAATATTCATTAAATCACCCTGTAACCAGATGGGCTATCATCCAGCCTTTGTTGTACCATTTCTAGAGCATAGGTAGACCAAATTTGGTGTAATTCTCAATTAAGGGCCCTAGGATTTTTGTAATGGTAAATGAGCATTGGCTTTCACTTTAACTTTCACTAGCTCCCTTAGCCCCTAACAAGAGAGTCAGCCTGTCCTTCGAAGCTTTGAAGTCAGGCAATGACTTCTCTTTAGGCATGAAAGTCTTATATGACATCTTCTTCCAACAAAAGAGTGTTTAATCTGTTGAAAATCTGTTGTTTAGTGTTGCCACCTCTACCAACTATCTTAATTAGTTCTTTTGAATGACTTGCTGCAGCTTCTGCATCAGCACTTACTGCTTTACTTTGCACCTTTATGTTCTGGAGATGGCTTCTTTCCTTAAGCCTCGTAAACCAACCTCTGCTTGCTTCTTACTTTTCTCCCACAGCTTTCTCACCTCTCTCAGCCCTCATGGAGTTGAAGAGAGGTAGAGCCTTGTTCTGGATTAGACTTTGGCTTAAGGTAATGTTGTAGCTGATTTGATTTTCTATCCAGACCACTAAAACTTTTTCCATTTCAGCAATAATATTTCACTTTCTTATTATTCGTGTGTTCACTGGAGTAGCATATTTAATTTCCTTCAACAACTGTTTAGTTTTGTTTTTTTGCATTCACAACTTGGCTGTTTGGCACAAGAGCTTGGCTTTCAGCCTTTCTAGGCTTTCAACATTCCTTCCTCACTAAGCTGAATCATTTCTAGCTTTGATTTAAAGTGAGAGACATGTGACTCTTTCTTTCACTTGAACATTTAGGGCGCACTGTGGGATTATTAATCAGCCTAATTTCAATATTGTTATGTCTCAGGAATAGGGAGGCCACAGGAGAGGGAGAGAGATGGTGGAAGGCCAGTTGGTAGAACAGTCAGAACACAGACACCATTCATCACTTAATTCTTATACAGGCACGGTTCATGGCATCCCAGGACAATTACAACAGTAACTAACATCAAAGACCACCGATCACAGACCACTCTAAGATATAATAATAAAAAGATTGAAACATTGTGATAATTATTAAAATGTGACACAGAGACATGAAATGAGCACACGCTGTTGGAAACATGGCATTGATAGACTTGAGCGACTCAGGGTTGCCCCAAACTTTGTTTTTTAAAAAATGAAGTATCTACGAAGTATGGTAATTGAAGTACAACAAAACAAGGTATGCCTGTGCGATGTGAACATTAGGAAACACTGGGTGCAGGCCACACAGGAGCTCTCTGTGTATGTTTGCAACCTTTCAGTACATCTAAAACTATTCTAAAATTAAAAATCTATATAAAAATTTCAGAGATCACTAACAATCGGAAAATACTAAATACATTAATTACTTACACTGCAAGCATTCCGTAGGGCTAGAATAATAGAGAGGGGAGGTATGTTATGTAATTGTTGCTGTTTCTGTATCCTCAAATTCTAGTTCTTGCCTCTCTTCCACTTCTTCCTTGTCCTACTTTGTGCCCGGTGCTGGGTGTCTTCTGTAGCCACCAGACTCTCAAGGACCAGTCTCCATCTCTAGCCAGTTCCCTCAAACAGGGCCCAAAGCTTGGCCTCTTTCCTGGCCCCTGCCCTCCACCCATCTCCACCCCCGGTTCTTTGAGAGGTTCTGTTGTCTTTATTGGTACTAATGTATCAACAGCTCTCAAGTAATCTACAGGTCACCAGAGTAAGGTTTAAAGACAATGAAGTGAATTTGGTGGGGGAGGTATACAAATTTGGGAGCAAAGCAAGCTTTTCTGGACTTTTCCATCATACCCAGGGAATGCTGGAGGGCTTACTCTTTACTGAGATAACCGGATGGAATTTGTAAACTAAATCTCAGTGTCATTCTCAGGCTTTAAATAAAATTGATGACGAAAATGCTTTAGATTTATAGATACCTACACTTGAGACCAAAAGTAAGTTTCTGCTATGAACTTAATTGTGTCTCTCCAAAACCCCTATGTTGAAGCTCAAACTCCCAATGTGACTGTATCTGGAAACAGAGTTTTTAGGAGGTAATCGAGGTTAAATAAGGTCACATAGGTGGGTCTCTAATCTAACAGGACTATCGCCCTATGAGAAGAGGAAAAGCGATCTCTCTCAGTATCTCTCTCTCTCTCTCTTCCTCCCCACAACCATGTGCAAACACAACAAAAATGCAGCCATCTGCAAACCTAAACTCAAACCAAGAAAAGAACCATCGCCAGGAATCAAATCTGCTGGCACCTTGATATTGGACTTTGCAGCCTCCAGAACCATGAGAAATAAATTTCTGTTGGTTAAGCCACCAGTCTATGGTGTTTTGTTATGGTGACCCAAGCAGACTGATAATAGTTCTTTATGAAAGAAAAGGGGATTTTAGAATAAGGGACCAAACACATGTACACTATATAATATGATAAATATGTTGAGAAGACCAAATACTAAAAGAAATGGATTTTGGAAAAATATAAACCATGTCCCTTTCCCTTTTTTCTCATTCCAGCACACACTTTTATAAAAAAAAAAAAATACATAAAGATACGCCACTTTTCACAGAATCACTGTCTCCATATTTCCATATTCATGCGACATATGATCCCCCAGTAGATAGTAAACTTCCTTACATTTCTAGGTAAGTTTTGTCCCATTTGTCCAAAGTAAATAAATAGATAAAATTTCACTTTTTTTATGGACCAAACTTCTGAGAGGGTTTTATGTGAAAGTGTTTCAAATCTCTTATGCCTCCTTCAAATACATCCCGTCACAAATTCCATAAATGGAGTGCAGCATCCGGTTTTATTCAGTTATTGAAAACTTCAAATCAAAGCTCACAATAATTTTGAAAAACAGGAGAAAATTCTTCGATTTTGTAAATAATGAAAAGAATTGGGACGTAAGGACAAACTCCTCAGTCACAAATAGGTGATGATCTTGTTAGTATCACTGCCCAAATGTCAAGAACCTTTTTGTTTCTGTATTTTTTAAAATAAAGGAGCAGGCAGTGTCCCTAAAACCCCTTGCCATGGCCTTCTTTATGTTATGCCAAATCCTTCTAACCCATGGAAGTTGGTGCCTGTTACCCATCAGTTAGCTCCCACTAACATCACACATAAAACAAAACAAGGTGCAGTTGAGCAAAGCCCCCATTTGCTGAAAGCATTTAATTCTTCTCTTTAGCTCTGATGGCTTCAAAGGGAGTATTCATGTTGAGGACAGCCTCAACTCAAAACTGCAGAATTCTCTCTGGGTCACCAAAACTTAGAGAATAGAAAATAAGAACCCCCTAGATTCAGGGACAGGAGTTCAGGGCTCACGCCTCAAGCTCTACGATCTTGGGGGTTTTGAGCAGATGATGTCTAAGGCACTTTGCAGCTCTAAGGACTAAAAACCTGAAACTAACTCAAAGTTCTGATTTGAAAGGCTGTTAGAAGCAGAAGAATCTGTTTGGGCTATGTTGTTTCCAAGTTTTTAAGTTTGTGGCAAAATAGCTAAACTGGGAGGACAATCAATAATCTCAATTTAGCTTTCAACTATAGTGCAATTTGAAAGCAGGCCAGGTAGTGCAGTGGCAGACATGCAAGGTGTAGCAGCCACATTTCTTAAGAAACACATCTCTTGCCTTCCATTACAGTACTTTGCAGAAGACTAGATACCAACGAAAATATCTGTAGCTTAGCTATTTTGTGCCAAAAATCATAAAGAGCTTGAGATAGAGACTGATGGCGGGGGAGAGAGAAAGAGAGAAAGAGAAGGGGGGACAGAGAGAGAGAGAGAGAGAGAGAGAGAACATGCTGAGCCAAGTGCTTTTAAGTTTACCAGAATGGAAATACTGGAAGTTATCTCAACAGTCCTCAGATCAATTTTCTCAAAAGAAAGGAACATTTCAAAGGACTCCCTTTCACTTGATATCATAGTGGATACCGTCTTTGACGTGACTGCTTTTAGAGGCAGGGTCAGCCACTATGGAACAGGTTTTGATTGGTCAATACATAGGGAGTTCCAAGAACACCCTGAACCAGTACTTAGTCTCTCTTTATAGACAAACTATAAAGCCCTTTATTTAAAAATCCCTGCTAAAGCCAGCTGACATTTATTCAGTGATTTTTCCACGTATCACTCTGCTTAATGCATTATGTGCATCATTTCATTTAATCTCCCCCAAACCCTATGACGCAATTGCTACTATTATTATCCCCACTCATCGTAGCCAAAAATACTGGGACACTGAGGTAAAGGGAGAGGAGGGAATGGGTATATTCACACCTAATAGGTGTGGTGTGCACCGTCTGGGGGATGGACACGCTTGTAGCTCTGACTCTGGCGGGGGCAAAGGCCATATACATAACCTAAACATTTGTACCCCCGTAATATGCTGAAATAAAAAGTATATATTAAAAAATAATAAAATAAAATAGAGTATTTCAGATCAAAAAAAAATATTAGCCCAAGGTGACAAAGGAAGTAAATGCAGAGAGACTCAAAATCTGATGGGTGGGCTTATTAAACCATGCCCTCAACTGTGAAACTGCCTGTGAAAAAAAAGCAGGTCCTGCTACTAGACACGGCTTGGCTGCTAACTATCTCTGGGAGCTTGGCTACCTCATCTGCTCTCTGAGTAGATAGGCTTGGTCTAGATGATCTTTAATGTGTCCATGGAATCTGAATTTGGGATCTCCCAGGTATGCTGAATGACCATGAATCTGTCCCTAGTTGTTTCAGCACAGTCATTCCTGGACAGTGGAGCCTACTGGATCTATTTATGCAACTAATATTGCATGGCAACACAGCAATCCTAACACTCTGCACCTCAGTTTGCAGTTATTTGGGTCCCTTGTCTGTGTTCTGCAAGAAATTCTTCAAAACGGGAAGCCTAATTCATCACTGCGCCCCTCAACTCTGCCTTGCCACTGTCTCGCCTACTGCACACTTTCAGTGAGGACACCCAACGCACTGAATGAGACAGAATCCAGGGACAGACTGCTGGTTCACAGTTTATACGATTGCACATTCCAGGAAACGTCTGTGCCACCATCAAGTCTACGTAGCACTAACACATCATGGGGAAATTTCCATAATGTGTGTTTTCTTAATCTTCTGCCTCTTTTTTATATTGCATGCTTTAGGAAATGTGAAGGAAAAACCTGGGGAGAGTGCAGCCTATCACTTTCAACAGCACATCCATTTAATAAATGATCAGAGCAGGAAGTACTCAAAGTGATAGGAAACAAAGGACATGAATTTATTTTTTGATAATAGAAAACCAACTCATAGGATTAAATTTGTGGAAAAAAATATACATAATGGGTAATAACATACAGATATCATGAAAGTAACATATTTTGTAATCCCACTTTTAGACCCCCTCATAAAAGAATGGCTATCCAGAAATTGACCAGATTCACTGGCTACATGAATTCATTGGCTACATGGAATTTTCCTGTCTTCTTTCCTCCTCTCCTCACTAGCCTACACGGACCCACTAACATTTGGCAATCTTTCCCTGTACCAACTTCCAACCATGATCATTATTTATCCTGTCCAAAAGCAAGTGCAGACCGGTGGGTTTGGTGATGGAGAAAGGGGAAGAGGGAATAAGTGACCCTCCCCTTCCACTGCCTGTCCCTACCGCCCCACCTGTTAGCTGTCCCCTCCCGTCTGCTCGCCCAGCAGCCCCACACCCTGCGCAGCACCGCTCCTCCCCCAATCCCTGACCTCAACTTCCAACACCTTCTTTTGAAATGTAAGTGAGGTCTTCCTGGAAAGTCACTGAATGCACCTTGTGTTAAAGACCTAGGGCCTAAATGAAATGAAGAGGAAGTGTAATGGAAAGCTGAGGTGAGGAGGGAATCTGTGGTTAGAATCAAAACTCATAAGAATTCAACACCAAGTGCTGGCGATAGTGTGGAGCAACTGGAGTTTGCTTACATTGCCGGTGGGAGTACAAATTGGTACAAGCACTTGGAAAACTCTTTGACAGTATCTACTAAAGCCACACATACGTATGCCCTGTGACCCAGCGTCATTGAATCCATTAGGGCCCCAAGTCTTCCCATTTTCCTGTGTCCATGCCCTTAGCCACGTAACTCTACAGTTTGGACCCCTCCTTGGAATTTGCTTTGGCCAATGGAATGTTAGCAGATGTGTGCTTGCATGCTTTGTCATGTTCCCTTATACTTCAACCATCTCCTTAAGAACAACATGCCCGGGGTAGCCCACTGGTCCCAGGAGAAAGAGAACAGCATAGCTTACCAATGCCTTGCATCTGTGATATATCCAGGCAACAGAATACTAGACAGCAATAAAAAAAAAAAAAAAACCAAACTACTGCTGCCCTCGACCACGTACACAAATCTCACAAATACAGTATTAAGCTAAAGAAGCCCAAGACAAAACTGTAAGCACCATAAGATTCCATTTAAAGAAGTCCATAAACAGATAAAACTAATCTATTTTGATAGGAGTTACCTTTACATCACATAATATAAAGAATTCTTGGAATTTGGAAGGGATGGCAGGAAGCTATGAGAGCCAATTCCTGCTGCAGTTTTCACTGCTCAAAACGAGTCTGCATGGAGAGTCCTGGCTCTCCAGGCCCTGGAAGCCCATCATGAAGCTGGCGAGAGTAGAGATGAGCGGAAATGTGTTTTCCGCCTCCCAAATCCAAAAATCAATCCACCTTAGAAACGCAATGCGTAGTGCCACAGAACAGACAGGCTGAGTGGCCTCCACGGGCAGCCTGAGGAGCCTGCACTGTCTCCGTGAGTGAAAAAGTGTTGGCATTTCCAAGCAGGTTTAACTCATCACCCGATAGTGAGCTGGAGATGGCCTTCTGTATCAGTGTAATGGTCAAGTGTGAGGTGAACGCTCATGGGTTTTTTTCCAGTATTATTATCTCTCCACACAGCTGGTTCATCCTCTGAGTTTCAGCTCATGCTCACCTCTTCCAGAAACTTCCCTCACGCAGCCCCATGCCTCCCACCTCTGTCCCCCACACCCAGTGCTTAGGTAGGTACCCATTTTCAGGACTCGCACAGCAACCTGGGCATATCCTTAACGATGCACTGACCACACTCGATCGTCATTTACGTGCTTTTATTCTCCACTAGCCTGTAAGCTCCTCGAGTCTGAAGGCCATCATTTATACTGGTTCTTGGCTCCAGCTTCATGAGAACACTGTGGAATGACTGCTGATCCCCATACCTAAAATGCTGTTCCTGCCTCTCCACCTATTCAAATCCTAACTCTGATAAGTGTTTCCCACTGCATGAGACCCTCTTTGATCCCTGGTGCTGCACTGACCTTCCCCTTCTCTGAAACTCTGTGACCTTAAGAATTAATTGTAAATATCTTCCATTACTCCCTAACAGTTTCATACTTACATGTATCTTCCCAATTTACTTTCAATTACCAATGTCAGTATTCTAGCAAATATCTTCTCCAGCTATTGCTGTGCACTCATAGATATGTTCAGATATCTATCTGTTCAACTACTGAGGTTAGAGCACACGGATCCCATAACCTGATTTCTGTCCCTCAACAACAGAATGTGGAAATCTTTCCAAGTCAGTACCTTTCACTGGCCTCACAGTAACCACCCCGTAACGAGGTGCCACGATTTACATAGCCATTCACCAGTCCTTATGGGTGAGCCTTTAGGCCTTTCCCAATATTCCTCTATCACAAACAAGACTGAAATCAATACCCTTGTACACGAATCATTTCAGACTTGTATAATTAATTATATCCTCAGAGTATATCCCCTGAGATGTCATTGCCACGTCAAAGAGTCATCCTTTTTATATTCAGACAAACATTCCCTAGACCACTCTCCAAAAACACAGTATCAGCTCAGAGGCCCCAAATCCTTTTCCCAGAACCACTCCCTTGCCAAGTCCCACTCTTTCAGACTGATCCCGTTTTTTTTGGCTCCTGGCAGCTTGTGGTCTTGTAGCTTTGCCTCAAGAGTGTGTCTGTACATACGTGCGTGCGTGTGTGTGTGTGTGTGTGTGTGTGTGTGTATGGGTGGGTGGGTGGAATCATTGAAGGGTGATGCCAATCAGAATTCTTCCTTCCCTCTCTCCAGTTATTGCCACAAGTAAACATTTCATATTTCATCCTTAACACTGTCAAAAAACATATGAGAAGAAACCAATCTCCCATTAATCAAAGGAAAGCAAACAAAATAATAATGAGTTTTTAGTTCAGTTTTTGTTGTTGCAATCTCTGGGTGAAGACAAAGAGTAATATTCTCTGTCAATACAAGTGTGGGGGAAAACACGTATGCACATTTTTTTGTTCTCTTTCCTAATTGCATTAGCTAATGCTTCTAGAATAATTTCAAATAACAGTGGTGACAGCAGACACTCAGGTATTGATTCTAATTTTCATAGCTATATTTCTAGTATCTCACTCATTAAGCATGAAGAGATTTTTAGTTCACATTGTATTTTTATTTCTATTTTACTTACTTTTCTGTTATATTACGAATAAATGACTTTTACCAAATGTACCTTTTTTTGCATCTCTCAAGAGGAATACACAGAAACTGGTAATTTACAATGGGTGTGATATAAACCAGACAGTTTCTACCTGCCTGCTCAGCTGCCTAACAAAGGACTGTTTCTGTTTCTGTCAAAAGACGAGATTTGTTCCAAGTTTCTGGGCCAAGGCTCAAAAATATAGTTAAAACACATGTTCTAAGTATATCTATGGTATAAAAGTAATAGCTGTTATCAGGATCCATGTCACAAACTACATCAAACCCTGTTAATTAATTCATCTTAAAGAAACCAAGACAAATTTTGTCAGGACTCGGTCTGGTGTGAAAAATAAAAAAATCCTGACTGACACTGGAAGAGGAAGTGTGAGAGCAGAGGATGGGATTATCTACAAACGGTTTCCACAGCAAAATCAGATAGATATCCATTTCTTACCCCAATTTGGAGACACAAGTGGGGCCCACGATGTTTCATCCTTCCCTCCCAAAGTTTATGAAATAAAGTGCTACTGATGAATCCAATTTCAGGAATTGGCATTGTTTCTGAATTCTGCTTCTTCTGTTTGGCTAAGAATAAATCTGTTAAACTATTAAGATGTGCCAGTCAGTGGTATCATGTGTCTCCACCACCTGCAGCTAGTTATGCTATCTTTGAACTAAATGTATCTCTCTACTTATTACTATGATTAAGCACCAATAATGTCACTGGGACCCCACAAAGTATAAATCACATAAATGTGATATGATCATTTCGACTGTATAAAATAAATATTACGGTACTAGATGCAGACATTTTAGGAGAAATAAGTCTTCCACTTTGACTCCCTTTGTTGACGTACTGTCCAATGCTCTGCACCTGCCAAGGCACCGCAGCGGATGGAAACGTAAGTCAGGCACTGGACCTGCCCTCCAGTGCCTCGCATGGAGGCGCAGAGACCAGAGTGTGCACACGATGCCAGGAGCACAGGAAAGAGAAAGCGCCGTGGAGGTTCCACAGGGAGAAGATCACACTCAGTGATCAGAAATGGCTTGGAGAACGAGTGGCTTTTGGGTCAGACGTGGAAAGCGAGAGGAGATTTCTCCACATAAACAGTAGAGAAAAGGCACTAATCAGATGAGAAAGGCGTGTTGTCAGCACAGGAACCAATACGGGCTTCTGGCTGCCCTGGGAAAACAAAGATGACTCTTTGGCAAGATGACAGGTTACAGGAGCACAGGAAGCGAGCATAGCCTGGCAACTGCAGATGTGGCGAGCTCAGTGAGGACCTGACTATCGTGCTAGGAGGTAAGATTGCCACTCTGCAGGCAACTAGGAGTTGCTTAAGAGGCACTTAAGAAAGGGTACAGCATGCTCGGTGCTGTGTTTTAGGAGGTAGAAAAGGTGGAATTCTAAGTATTTTAGCGAAGATCACACACAAAGTAAGTGCAGTATCTTTTACACTGGAAGACACTGGTACTCAATAGACTATTATTAATAACTGATGGGTGTACATATTGATAGGCTTAGTTATAACAGAGAATGCTTATTGTTGCTCAATATCTATTCATCTTTTTCGTAGTAAAGAACTCTCAAAATTCAGCTGGTCTAACCAAAATGTTAACCAAAATAGACACATTTCCTAGCTTGCCCTACAGCTATTTGATAGATGTGATTGTATGACTTGGCTGTGGTGTAATCAAAAGTGTTGGGTGCATCTTTTGAGAAATGTCCTTTAGACTTTTCTAGACAGCCACAGAAGGATGTGCCTTCTCCTCTTTTTCTGCGCTCCACAGGGAATGTGTACGTGATGTCTGGAGCTGAAGCAGCCATTTTGGGCAATCAGATAAATTTAGGAATGGGGGCCATATACATCAGAACAGTAAGACAGGAGGAGCCTGGACTTTGACAACATAGAGCACAGCCCTGGAGCACTTTATCTGATATTTTTAGGGGAAAATAAAAGAAATTCTGACCTTTTCTGAGCTTCAGATATTTGGATTTTTATAACTTGCATCTAAACCAAATCCTATGATATGGTTGAGAAAGTGATGTCAGGGGCTTTCTGTAGCTACATGTCCAGCAAATGTGTCAGCTTCACCTCAGGAATTCAAAGAGTTCGGTCAGGGGTAGAGCAAGCCATGCAGGACAATTCAATTAAACTTGAAAAACTGTGTTCAACTGAAGAAAACACATTCTTTTCTAGTACACATGCCACATTTACATAAATTATACATATATTTGGCCCAAATTCAAGTCTTGGTAAATATTAAAAGACTGAATTTACACCAAGTATATTTTCTAATCACAAGACAATTAAGTTGGACATCAATAACACAAAGGTAATCCTCTTATGTATAAAAAGCAATTGTATGATCATCGATTAATGTCTATCTCCCAATTAGATTGTAAGTTCTGTAACAGAAACTAACAGATCAAGCTGCACCCCCAACAAAAATAGAAAAAATGTTTGTAATGATGTTAATATACATTTCAAAATTAGTAAGTTTTATTTCAATCAAAAATAGGCAAATAATATGAACACATAATTCACATACATGCACCCACACACAGACGTACCAATGGTCAGAAAATGAAAGGCAATGTTCAACCTCACTAGCAATCAGGGAAATGCAAATTAAAAATAACAAAGTATCACTTTTATGCAACATTACTCTGATATTTGAAAGCCAGGTAAGGATACTACAAGAAAATATTACAGGCTAATCTCCCTGATGAACATAAATGCAAAAATCCTCAACTAACTACTAGCAAACTGCATTCAACATGACATTAAAAGGATAATTCACAAGGATCAAATGGGATTTATGCTAGGGGTACAAGAATGGATCAACATACACAAATCTATAAATGTGATACATCACATTAACAGAATGAAGAACAAAAACTATATGATCATCTCAATAGATGCAGAAAAAGCATTTGAGAAAATACTTCATCTTTTTATGATAAAACTCAACAAACTAGGCATACATGGAGTATACCTCAACACAACAGGGGCCATATATGACAAACCCACAGCCAACATCGCACTCAACAGTGAAAACTTCCTCTAAGATCAGGAACAAGACTAGGATGCTCACTCTCACCACTTCTATTCAACATAGTACTAGAAGTCCTAGCCAGAGCAATTAAGCAAGAGAAAGAAATGAAAGGCATCCAAGTTGGAAAGAAAGAAGTGAAATTTTCCACATTTTCAGATGACATAATCTTATATGAAAACCCTAAAGATTCCACCAAAAAACTGTTAGAACTAATAAATGAATTCAGTAAATTTATAGGATACAAAAATCAACAAGCAAAAATAATCAGTAGCATTTCTATACACAAACTGAAAAAAGAAATCAAGAAAATGATCCCATTTCTGATAGTTATTTTAAAAACTTAAAAATAAATTTAAACAAGGAAGTGAAAGACCTCTACACTAAAAACTATAAAACATTGATAAAAAAAAATTAAGAAGACACAAATAAATGGAAAGATACACTGTGTTCATGGATTGGAAAAATTAGTACCATTAAAATGTGCATACTAGTCAAAGTGATCTAAAGATTCCATGTACTACTCTCTAACAAAATTCCAATGTCATTCTTCATAGAGATATAAAAAAACAATGCTTACATTTATATAGAACCACAAAAGACCCTGAACAGTGAAAACAATCCTGCAAAAAGAACAAAGCTGGAGGCACCACTCTACCTGACTCCAAAATATACTGCAAATGTACAGTAATCAAACCTGCATGGTACGAGCATTAAAACAGATGCACAGTTCAACAGAACAGAATAGAGAGCCCAGAGATAAATTAATGTGTTTATGGTCAATTGATTTTTGACAAGGGTATCCAGAACACACAGCGGGGAAAGTACAATCTCTTCAACAAATGATTTTTTAAAAACCAGATATCTACATGCCAAAGAATGAAATTACAACCTTAGCTCACACCATATACAAAAAATCAACTCAAAATGAATTAAAAATTTAAGCACAAGACCTCAATCTATAAAACTACTAGAAGAAAACATGCGGAGTTGCTCCATGACATCAACCTGGGCAGTGATTTTTTTTATACGATCTCAAAAGCACAGGCAACAAAAGCAAAAATAGGCAAATGGTATTACATCAAACTAAAAAGCTTCCACACAGCAAAGTAAGCAATCAATAGTGCGAAGAAACAACCTATGGAATGAGAGAAAATATTTGCAAACACATATCTGACAAGGAGGGAATATTCAAACTGTATAAGGCACTCAAACAACCTGATCACAAAAGAAACAAGTAACTTGATTGAAAAATAGGCATGGGACCGGAATAGTCATTTCTCAAAAGAGGATGTACAAATAGCCAACAGATGTATGAAAAAATGCTCAGCACCACTTATCATCAGAAAAATGGAAATCAAAACCATAATGAGAAATATCACTTCCCACCTGTTAGAATGGATATTATTATCAAAAAGATGAAAGACGTCAAGTGACATGGAGAAAAGGCAACCTTTGCACAACCTTTGTTGGTGGAAATGTAAACCGGCACAGTCATTATGGAAAACAGTATGGAGGTTTCTCAAAAAATTAAAAATGTAACTACCACACAATCCAGCAATTTCCCACTACTGGGTATATATCCAAAGGAAATGAAATCAGTATTTCAAAGAGATATCTGGACCCCCATGTTTACTGCAGCATTATTCACAATAACCAAGATATGGAAACAACCTAAGTGTCCATCAGTGGATAAATGGATTAAATGTGTGGTATATATACTCAACTGAATATTATTCTGCCACATGATCTTGCCTATATGTGGAATTTAAAAACAATGAACTCATAGAAGCAGAGAGTAGACAGGTGGTTACCAGAGACTGAGGGTGAGGAGATGTTTGTCAAATGATATAAAATTTTGGTCACATAGGAGGAATAAGTTCAAGAGATCTATTGTACAGCATGGTGACTACAGTTAACAATGTATCACATTCTTGGAAGTTGCTAAAATAGTAGATTTTAAGTACTCTCACCCCCTAAAACTGACAAGAATGTAAGGTAATGACTATGTTAATTAGCACCATTTAGCCATTCTACAATGTATATGTATCTCAAGACATCATGTTGTACACAATAAGTATATATAATTTTTGTCAATTTAAAATAACTGATTTTTTTAAAAATACAAAACACATATCAACAATCTTTTCATACTCAGTAACATTAAAATTAAATAGTCTATCTTGAAAAAATTACATAAATGAATAAAATAGGTTTAAGGAATTTTATAGACATGCCATGATATAATAGAAGCTTTATACACCTAAAGTCAGCCCTATAGACCCCAGCTCCACCTGTAAGACCCTTAAAAACCACAGAGTTGAAATGATTTCCCTGATAGAACATAACATTCCTTCCGCCTCTTGCCACCCTTTCAAATACCTGATATATGCGTTAGTCAGACAATAAGGCAAGGAAAGTACCACAAACCAAGTTCTTCAGAGCTATTTGCACATCATTCGTTTTCAGTAACTAATAGGTCACATTTTCTGTGCATCAAACCAACAGCAATTTTGGCCTCATTAATCTGAAAAAGGGATGCATGCGCTTCCAGACAAAGTTTGTCTAATATCCATTATTGTTCTTGAAAAGCCTCATAACTCTGAAATAAAATTATATTTCCCATTTAGAAAAAGAAAATTACTTATATCTTTTTTCTTCTTCAATTTCTTTCTAATTGTTGGTTATTTGCAGGTTACAGAGTTGTTCCCTGAGATTCACAGCTGGCCAGAGAGAATCATTCTCCACACATCCTCCCACCAACGCCTGATCCTCAGGAGATGGTCGGTGCCTCGATAGTTACTGCTTAATTAATGTTCCTCTGGTTGTTAACTAAGAACTTAAGCTGCTTGGAAAAAAAAAATTATCCCTCAAGCAAGATGGCTTGCCATTAGTAAAACAATCCTTAGTAATTAAAAATCTCATTTTCAAATATAGTTCATAAGTTTTACATCATGAAAATTGCTTCTAATCTAACTCTCTTTTAAAATGTTGCCCTAAGCAAAATAAAAATGCCCTCTTTGAAAAATCTAAATCTTTAAAGGATTTTTCTTGGTTGACAAAAATAGCGAAAATATTTGATGATCAATATATTACAAATATTTTGGCAGAGACCACCGGATGTTGTAATTATCTTCTATTTAAACTTGTTGCACCCAAGATACACAATGGGCAATCAAAATTTAAATGCACTCCCTATAATAATTTTAATGAATTTAACATTCTGCCTGAGTTCACATTCTTTACATTCTTAAGATATTTAATAAGTAGTTGTTTCAAAATCTTTGAACAGAGTAAGATTTAAACCCCCCAAATTGCCAAGTGAAATAAAGAAAACAGAAAATGTTTGATTAAATCAAAATCTAATCAAATACAAAAATAGGTATTTGTTCAAGCAAATTAGGTGAGCAATAACACACGACAAAGCTTTTTAAGTAAATGGAATTTGAGTTAAATTTATTTTCAAACAAGATGAAAAAAATATAGAAAGGAAAATACCTCTAACTTAATGGAACTCTATGCACCCTGGGTCAAATTCCAAGATCCTAACTGTAGTTCACGTGAAACACTAGAGGGCAGAGTTGCACAGTGAAGCTCTTCCGACATTTAACTGGGGGAAAATGATACCCTTGCTCAACCATCAAGACACACTGACTTATTTTGAAAGGGTTTAAACTTTTAACAGATGATCTAAACTAGTGCACTATGAAAGCAATCACCCAAACACAGAAAACCCAGGCAAGAGCTCCATGGAGAATACTTATTCAAAGAACAATCTATCTTCCTTTCAACGTGTATTCATAAATATCACATCTTATTCCTCATGAAACAACCATCACTTTTCTCCTGAATAAAAGATTCTTAATAACCTGCTTATGCTTATGGCCTTTGAGAGCTAAAGGTTTTAAGTTACGGATGACATTTCCCATCAAATTTGGGGAACTGATAATTCCATTTCAGTTGACTTAGTACCATAAACCCAAACAAAGTGTCTCCATATTATTAAAAGTTTTCTGAAGAAGAGGAAGGTATCTTCACTTTTCAAGGCTTTTTTATATTCATACTCACTGCCAATGGCAGAGATTCAAAAAATACGGGGTGCTTAGCAACCCACTGCACTGATAAATGGAAGCCATTTATCTCAAATGGATTTTGGAAGCCCAAATATCAATTTACATAGCTCCAGAAGCAACATAAAAAGTCATTTCCCCTCTTTAGGTCACTGTGTGTCTTTCACAGTGGCCAAGTCATATATGAGCCACTTCAATATTTCCCAATTATATTATCTTGAAAATTACAGCCTCAAACATTCATTTTCCAAAGAGCCAGGTTTCTAGGTGGCATTCAGTGAGATGATGGAGCTTCTCTTCAAAACAATTCATCTCAGAAACTGTATTTTCAACAGAAAAACTGTACTTGTCCAAGGACAAAATAGGTCCAAAATCAGTTTTCACTTATTCTATTATCACTATATTTATAAAAATCAATATTAAAAATAACTACGATCCTAGGTAGACCTAATTTCTTCTCTACGAAGGCTTTTAAGATCCTACTGCTTTGTTAATTCTCTAAGTTGAACTATAAACACGGCAACACTAAATAAATATTTTAAATGACTCACGAGAAACAAATTGAGCATCTGTGTTTCTTAGTATCCAGAATACATTTTCTCTATTCTTTTTTACCTAATGTCTATAGGATTGTACTCTTTTTCCTTGGCCCTAAAACTAATGTCTTGAGTCTTCTCTATAATACACTGGATATAATATAGATCAAAGAAACTGAGGCTTTATCAAGGGTTTTAACATATTTACACAAATTATAAAACTATAAGCTATAATTATAGACTTCTCCAGTTCACGCATGGAAAACTAAAACCCGGAATGAAATGTACTTCAGTAGGAAAATTAATCGTGGTAAATATTCATTAGCATACCCTATTTCTAGAAGGCAATACATAAAAAAATTTCTGTCAACCAAATCAATGATTCTACATTAGTAGCCTTCCCTAGTGGTCCTGCCTAAAATTTTAACATTTCATATCCCTCAACATTTAACCCCTCAACATTTCATAACCCCCTCTGTTGCCCAGAGTTTTCTTCTTAGCATTTGTCACTAATTCTTTTATTTGGAATTTCCACTTATATATTACCAGTCCCTGGAATGTATGACCCTTAGGGCTTGGATTTTCTCTGTTTTTTCTTTCCTTTTTTTTTTTTGTTTACTCTTATTCATCCCCAGAGCCTAAAATACTAGCACCTAGTAGGTAATTAATATTTATTAATTTATTAATTAATATTTGTTGAATTATTAAATGAATAAATAAATAAGTGAATAAGCAGCAAACCCAAAATCTAACAAAATTGTACATTATCACATGTTTTGTTCTAATCAGGTTAAAAGTCAGGAATCAATAAGAGATCATCAAATGCCAAGTACTTTGAAAATGTTACTTGATTTAATCATTCCAACAACACTAAGGAGGTAATACATATATCTTCACTGTTGATCACACAGATTAGAAAGAGACTGAGCTAAAATTTGGATTCTGGTCTGCATATTGCCAAAGCCCATACGCTCTTTCCATTATATTACAGTAATATAATATAATCTCAACTCTTCCAGAAGATGTATAACACATTTTGCAAAGGTGAGGCTTCAGTTACAAAGACTACTTGTTCAACATGACCTCATAATCAGGAAGCTCTGGAGACGCAAAAGCAATTGACTATTTATGAATGGCAATAATAATCTCCTATTTATTAGAAAAACGGATTTCCACAACGCCTCAGTTACTCACACCAGGTCTCAAATAGTTTGGGGGTGGGGAGAGAAAACAGGGAAAAGAGGATAATTGAATAAATACACAAGTTAGCGGAATATTCACAATTCCAGTTAGGGATTCAAAACATTTAATCTCAGACAGCACATATTCTCCATGATTGTAGAAATTTAGACTTTGCTAAATTGATAACTTCACAATCAGAAAGCAATCCCTAAAATACTTGTTGATTTTCATAAGTCTCTACTCCATGGATAGCTTTACACAGGTTCAAAAATCCCTTACCCAATAAGCCAACTGATAATGCTCTCTGCAAGAGACATGCTTTAGATTCAAAGACTGAACAGGCTGAAAGTAAAAAGATGAAAAAAGATATATATCTTGCAAACAGTAATCAAAACAGAGCTGAAGTGGCTATACTAACAGACAAAATAGACATTTAAGATAAAACTTATTACCAGAGTGCTATGATTTGAATGGTGGTTTCCCCTCCAAATTTGACACATGGAAACTTAATTGCCAATGAGATGGTGTCTTAAAGAGGTGATTAAATCATGATGGCAAAGCCCTCATGGATGGAATTCGGGCCCCTATAAAAGGACTAGAGGGAGTGGGTTTACTCTCTCTTGTTCTTCCACCACATGCAGACACAGCATTCATTCCCTCTGGAGCATACAGCAACAAAGCAACATCTTGCAGGTGGAGGTCGAGCCCTCACCAGACACCAAATCTGCTGGCACCTCAATCTTGGACTCCCAACCTCAGAACTGTGAGCTGTTCCTCATTAAACTACCCAGTCTGAGATATTCTGTCATGGCAGCATAAATGGACGAAGGCATAGAAACAAAGGACATTCTGTAATGATAAATGGTCAATCCATCAGGAAGATACAACACTTAATAAACATATGTGCACCTAACAACAAAGTCCCAAAATATGTGAAGGAAAAATGGACAGGATTGAATGGAAACATAGATAATTCAACAATAATACTTGGAAACTTCATTACCCCACCTTCAACCAGACAGAAGATCAACAAGGAAATAGGGGACCTGAACAACACTGTCAACCAATGACACCTAACACTATAAATCAACTACACCAAACAGACCTCTTCAGAACAGTGTTAAGTACAGAATACACAACAGCAAAATATATATTCTTCTCAAGTGCACATGGAATATTCTCCAGGATAGACCATATGTTAAGCCAAAATCTCTTACCCAAAACACTTTGGGCCATACGTGTTTCAGAATTCCAAACTGTCTGGATTTTTAAAATATTACATGGTACATTTTCAGTATATTGTGGGACATCCACACCATCAGCAGGGTCCAGGTGAGCACCCTGTAGCCAATCACATTAATTCTACAGCAAAATATATGACTTTTTCAATGCTAAATGAGACAGATAGACACTATAAATAGCTTCAAGTCAGTTCAGATGTTTTGCCACTACATAAATTATAAAGCAAAAACAAAATTAAAAACCTGTTGCTTCTACATTCAAGGAATTTTTTAAATGGATAAATTTTTCTTCATCTCTGCCATCATCCTACTATAAACCACCATTGTGTCCTTTCGTCCATCAAGAGAGCATTTTAACAGCATCAATGCCATCAGCCCTGCCTCTCTCTGGCCAAGTCTCACAAAGCAACCAAAAGCGTCTATTATGATGACGATGATGATGCTTTATTTCTCTGCCTGAGGCCCTCCAGTGACATCACACTGCTCTCAGAATGAAACACAAGTTCCTCACGATGACCTAATGTGGTAAGGCGCAGCCCTGTTTCCCCAGCAACATCTCCTGCTACTCCTTACCCACAATCGTCCAGCCACACAGCCTTCCTTTGATTTCCTCAAACACCCCAAGTTATTTCCTGCTCAGGGCCTTCGGTTTCCCTGTTCCCCTTCCAGAATGCTCTTCAAAAAATTTTCCATAAGGCTGGATCGTCATCAAACTTCAGGTCAAATCTCTGATGTCACTTCCTCAGAACAACTTTCCTACCCTTTCATCTACCTATACATGGCCTTCCATACATTCTTTTTTTCTGAATAAACTTAATTTTAGTTTTTTTTTAGTTTATACACAATTTGCAAAGGTAGTACAAAGAGTTCCCACATATCTCACATCCAGTTTCTCTATTAACATATTACATTACTATGGTATATTTGTCACAAATAATGAACCAACTCTGATATTTTACTATTGACTTAGCTCCATACTTTATGAAGATTTCACTAGTCCTTCCTAAGGTTCTTTTTCTTTTCCAGAATCCTATCCAGGACACCACATTACATTTAGTCATCATGTCTCCCTAGTCTTCTCTGGTCTATGACAGTTTCTGAGACTTTTCTCGTTTTTCCTTCAGCTTTGAGGAGCACTGTTCAATTATTTTGTAGACTGCTCCCCAATTTAGTTTTATCTAATGTTTTTATCATGATTAGGCTAGGGTTATGGGTTTTGGGAGAAAAGACCACAGAGGTGAAATAGTCTCATCACATCCTATTAAAGGCATATGCTATTGACATGACTTATCATTGATAATGCTATCAATTATCACTGATAATGTTAAACTTGATCACCCGGCTAAAGCTGTGTTTGCCAGGCTTTTCCATTGTGAAGTTATGCCCTCCTCTTCTTTCCAACCTATTATCAATCTAGTCTTTGAAAACAAGTCACTAAGTGCAGCTCACACTCAAGGTTTAGAGGGAGTTGCGCTCCAGCTCTTAGAAGGGAAGAGAGATTATATACATAAATTATTTGGAATTCTTCCATTAGGGAGAGTTGGCTCATCTCCCCAATTTATTTATTTGTTCAATCATTTATTTATGTAAGTATCTATTTGTGCATGTTTGTATTATAGTTTAAAGCTGTGGTTCCCAATCCCCAGGCCACAGACCTGTACCGGTCCGTGGCCTATTAGGAACTGGGCTGCACAGCAGGAGGTGAGGGGCAGGTGAGAGAGCAAGCAAAGCTTCATCTGTATTGACAGCTGCTCCCCATCACACACATAATTGCCTGAGCTCCGCCTCTTGTCAGATCAGCGGTGCAGCATTAGATTCTCATAGGAGCGTGAACCCTACTGTAAACTGTGCACTCGAGGGATCTAGGTTATGTACTCCTTATGAGAATCCAAGGTGGAGCCGAGGCAGTGATACTAGCAATGGGGAGTGGCTGCAAAGTCATCCTGAAATCATCCCCCACCTCCAGGTCCATGGGAAAATTATCTTCCATGAAACTGGTCCCTGGTGCCAAAGAGGTTTGGGACCGCTGGTTTAAATTATAATTCAATACTACATTATAATAAATAATTATTGTTCAAATTATTCCAGCTTTAGTTATTAGAGGTTCTTTCAGGTTGGCTCTTATGTCCCTTTGACATGGCCTCATCTTTTTGTTTTTTAACGATTTCTTTATATTTTGGCACTACAGGATGCTTCAGTCTCATCTTGTAAGTGACTGGTTTCTTTTATTGGAGAATGGTATTAGAAACCAAGATCTGGTGCTAAGTGAGTTTATTATTACTGGGGTGTAACTACTACTGGGCTCTGTCAACAGACAGAGCTAGGAAATATACGTATGTATACTAACCTACGTATTAGCACATAGTCATACATATTTCTATATGTAACCATTTGTATTAGCATTAAGCAACACATCTGTTTAAACTGATGTACCACGTGGTTCATTTTAGCATACTCATTTTAATCACCCAGTGTATTAGTCAGGGTTCTCCAGAGAAACAGAGCCAATAGGATGTGTGCGTGTGTGTGTAGACACAAATGCTCCTCAACTTACGATGGGGCTATGTCCCAAAATAATCTCATTGTAAGTTGAGCAGTGTATTGAATGCATATCACTTACGCACTACCAATAAAGTCAAAAAATCGTAAGTCAGGCCATTTGTAAATCAGAGACCATCTGAATACACATTAATACAATATACAACGTGTGTATGCACGTATGTGTGTAATGAGACTTATTATAAGGAATTGGCTCATGCAACTACGAATGCTAAGTCCCAAGATCTGAATCACCAAGCTTGAGACCAGGAGAGCTGATGGTGTAGTTCCAGTTCAAGTCTGAAGGCCTGAGAACCAGGAAAGCTGATAGTATAGTTCTGAAAGCCTACAAGTCCGAAGGCGGGTGGACTCAAGACTCAGTTTAAGTCCAAAGGCAAGAAAATAATGATGTCTCAGCGTGAAACCATTCAGGTAGGTGGAATTCCCTCTGATTCAAGAGAAGGTCAGCTTTTTTGTTCTATGCAGGTCTTCAACTGATTGGATGAGACCCACCCACATTGGGAGGCAATCTGCTATCTGCTTTACTCTGCCTACCAATTCAAATGTTAATCTCTCCGGAAACACCCTCACAGACATATCCAGAATAATGCCGGACCAAATGTCTGGGCACTCCATAACATATAAAATTAACCATCATATCCAGTTTATTTTGATTAGGGTCATTAACACAATCTATAATTACCTAGATTTTCTATCCCTCATCATCAATAATTTAGATTCTAGAGGCAGAGGCCCTGCCTGTTTTAACCAACTCTGTGATTCCAGGGCCAAGAATAGTGCCTGCTATGTCATAGTGGTTAATTTGCTGAATAAATTTTAAAAGTCAATTAAAACATACTAATTATATAATTCATAGTAGAAAAATAAGAAAAATGGAGTATTTTGAGGCTAACCCTAGAACATGAGTAATATTATCTTCCAAACCAAAATATACAAATACTGATCCGTCACTATGTCTATTATATTAATAATCTCCATGCATTCAGCTTCACTTAACATTGAAATTTTCCCCACAGGCAATTCAAAAGACGGTTCATGTTTTTCCCTTGAAGTTTACTGTGGCAGAGCTTAGTCATATCCAAAATGAAGCAGCATATGTCCTTTTCAAGTTCCCTTTCCTGTGATCAGTATTACCTTCAGTCTCAGCAGTCTGCAGGTCAAAGGGAGGAGATGGACAGGAGGTATGGAGATTCATCACCCATCCTTATATGCTTTCCCAAATCATTCAAAAAGTTTTCAATATCGAAGAATCTTTTACTCCTTGGCCTAAGAACCATGTCCCCCAAAGCTGCTCAACGAGTTTTGGCACAGTCAGTTGTAATGTTGTGGGCTCAGCATTTTTTAACTTCTTTCAACTACTTCTCAAATTGCTGAAAAGTCTCGTCTGGATCTGAAAGTCAATTTAATAGAGGCTATGGCAGTATGACTGAGACACTACCATGAACACAAAGGAAGTTTGTCTGGGAGGAGCCTGGAGGTGATTTTGCACTCAAGATTTCTTTCAGCTTCCAGGTTTGCACGTGGGCATGCTTGGTCCTACAGAATACCACACAGGCAAAGACTTTCACCCCTATTCACTGTGTCCTTCTCTCCAAGGGACTGGATGTCCCACTGGAAACCTCCCATCTACTCATCCTCACACAGAAGATGAGAGTAAGACGATGTGAGAAAAGAGAAGACAGGACAAAACAAAGAAGGACAGAGAAGAGAGACAGAGAAGAAGGACAAAACAAATATCTACTGAATGCTCAACATATGTCCAGCAAATCCTGTGCTCTCGACTGCTGTAAGGTTTTTATTTTCTTTATTTTTAAAAAAAATTAATAGGTCACTTGCATACATGTTCACATAACATAGAAAACAAGTTAGTGTTAGGGAGAGAGCTGGGGAAGAGAAGAGGGCAAAAGTACTTCCTGTGGCTTCTGGAATATTCCTTCATAAGAATATAAGTAAAATCTCTGACATTTGTGCAAGATGCCATCCTTCCTAAAATCTTTTCTAACAGGTTGAACACACCAAGGGGAGCCTGTGTAAATTTCTTGAAATAGTTCCTTGTTCATTTGAACTATTTTATAGCTCAGAGTCATGACACAGATCGAGTAGGGAGATGACATTTGGCACAACTGCTAGACCACACATAGCAAAGGAGTGCCAGGGAGTTCTTGGAGTAAGAGCTGGATGCTCACGAGCAGCTCCACTCCCCTGTGCCCAAATTAAGCACTTGGCGATTTGCACAAAATTAGTATCCCAAAAAGAGAAGCAAAGCGAAAAGGCAAATTGAGGCAACAATGGAACTCTATTACTACAATAAAGATACATTCATTCACTGCCCAGGCGTCATCAGTCAAAATGGCTTAACTCCAAGAGGTAAAAACTGGAGAGAGCAGGTTTTTCAATGGTAAGTTTTCAAAGCACACCATGCCTAAGATAAGGATGCAATAAGAAATGCCTCCTCAGTAAGTTCTGTTATTGACTTTGCCTATATAGAAACGCTTCCAGGTTTTTGTCATGTCTTCCCAAGCAATTGTTTTCAGTCCACCTCTGCTTATATCAAACCTCATTTGGCTAAATCGTATGGAACAGCTGCTGAATTATGAGTTATGCTCACAGGGAAGATGTTGTCAAATATCCAAGGATACGGAAAGTGCAAGCCATGAGGCAGTTTTTCTTGGCCAAGTCCTCTGTGTCTGCCATCCATTTACTTGTAATTGTAGGTGATTATCTACTCATCCGTCCATTCCCTGCCATTCTCAAGGGTTGGAAGCTCTCTCATTTTGCCCTCAGAGTCATCCCATTTTACTCTTAGAAGGTCCGAAAATAGAAGGAAGCTGAGTTTTCTCTACTCCAATCCCTTTAACAAAGCATCAGTCATATCATGGCAAAGCCCCACACCAAGGCAAAGCAGGACATGAGTGAGGAGGAAACAGCCTGCACTCTGGCATCATCTCCCTGGGTTGGAGTATCGCCTTCACCAGTAGAAAATCACTTCCAAAGGCAAATTGAGGCAACAATGGAACTCTATTACTACAATAAAGATACATTCATTCACTGCCCAGGCGTCATCAGTCAAAATGACTTAACTCCAAGAGGTAAAAACTGGAGAGAGCAGGTTTTTCAATGGTAAGTTACAACTGTAAAAACTGCTCATCAAAAACGTCACCTTGTTTTCAGCCAGGTGGCAGATTTCACACCAAAAATTTATATCCAGTAGATATTCTCAGCAGCTCATCTGCACCCATGATCCTACAGTAAAATTTCCAACAAATCATTCAAATTCCCTGAACAAATGCTAGATGAAACCCTTCAACCAGTGACAATCTCAAGAAAGTGAGTATGTCACACATGGGTAATTTTGTATTCACTGAGTCTTTTTTCATGACATTTTGTTTTTTGAAAAGAGCAGATATGTCTCACTGGAAGCTTTTTTTTTTAAATTCTAGGTTTTTAAAAATAGATCCCTCTATTACTCCCAAGGCTTTTTCCTGTGGTTTGAAGAACTGAACATACTTCCTTAGGCAGATTCAGAATAGCATTATCAGAAGATCAACTTGAGAACAAGTTGAAAATTAACAGCCAGTAGATGGCTAATATGTGAGCAATGAAGAAAATTTTATTTCCTTAAGCCACGTTCTCACTGCTGAAATAACACGACGTCCATGATCCTGGCCACCTTACTAAACAGTCATTTGTGCATCCATTCATTCATTCATTCTCATTCATTCATTCATACCACAAATATTCACTGAATGACTTAATTAAAGCTACTCCTTGGAATTTAGGATTTGAGTCTGCTATAACAAAGACACTGTTGAGAAGAAACAATGGTTTCAGTATTCAATATTTAATATTAAGAAGTTAATAGAATTTCTTTATGGAACTAAAGTGCCACAATTTTCTACATGATGCAAGTTTATGATGATTTCACTCAAAATTACAAAGTAACATAAAAATTTAGAAACATTTCACCCACTTAATTTTCTAAGAGGTCCTAAAACACCTAAGTCCATATCAATATTCCATTTGTTTAATACCACAAAATGCAGCTGGGTTAAATCCAGCTCACCATGGGATTTTGTGTAGCCCATGTGTTTTTAAATTTTTAAATGGTAGGAGAAAAATTTTTTTAAAATATTCTATTTCTTGACACATTAAGATTATATGAAATTCAAATTTCAATGTCAATAATTAAACTTTTACTGGAACACAGCCATGCTCATTTATTTATTTAGTGTCCATGGTTGATTTTGTGCTAGGACAGTGGCCACAATGGCCCTCCTAGCTTAAAATATTTACTATCTGGGCCTTTAGAAAAAGGTTTGCTAACCTCTGATTTAAATAACAAGACAATGTTATCAAGTGAAGACATTTTGGAGCCATGACAAGGTTTCTCTACACAGTCGCTGCCAATTCTTGCCACCCTGGCTTGCTTTGACCAAAAAGTCTATGCATGTCTGCCCAGCATGGGGTTCTTTCTTTTACAGGCAGCTGGGGGCAGGGGCAAAGAAAGCAAAGAAAAAAAGGTGTCCAAAGGGAAATGCACTTTATAAAGAGCTAGAAAACACAGAAAAGCAAATGTATAGGGAGAAGAAAGTTCTGGAGGGTGTCACCCATAGGGTCCACATTGTCCCCAAGCTCTATAAAGTTTAAAAGCAAACACCAGAGTACAATGCCCTAAATGGCCTTCACTTCCTTTTACCACTGTCTCAGAACCATCTGGCTTTGAGACAAATTGTAAATTCACTGTACACATAATCTATACAGTAAACTAGATGGGTATAGTAGTATATAAAGTATAATTTACATATTTTATTCAGTGGAGAATCATTCATCTCATCTAGTGAATAAAATGAAGACTCAAGTGTTTTGAAACAATTAGTAAGCAAATGAAATAAAACTAATACCTGATGTGTTCTTTGTTTATTGTGACAATTTTAGATACCTATAAAATATGCCAGTATATACATTTAAATATTACATTTGAACATTGTTTTTCAGTTATTCATGCACAGTAATGAAAAGTCTTCCCTCTTAGCTTGTCATTGGCTATTAAACCTATAGAGAATGTTAGCAAGAACAGCCGAGAAAAAGTCAAAGTGGTAGCTCACTATGTCACAGGGTGCACATATGCAGACATTTTTAAGCCATAAAATGTAAATATTTTGAATGATTTCAAATGACAGCATGCAATACCAATATAGTTCATGCATAATGTTTTATTAATAGATTTTCAAAATCGTAGTCAATTTTCAATGATAATTTGTCAGCTTTTCCTAATGCATAAGCTACATTATATTAGCAATCAGTTCGGAAGGTAGAAATACCCTGTCCATGATGGAGCCTCATTTAAAAAAATAATGAGCATAGGGTCCTCAAAAAGTTATTTAAAGTTCTACAAACGCCTTATAAAAGGTCCAGAAGCTGTACCTTAAAAGGATAGCCAAGACAAATCCACCTGGTGTCAAATTACTTCCCAATTCAAATTTATTATGATGAATCCCAGAGTACTGAGAATATTGGTAAAAATGAAAAATAATCTCAAGTCATTCTCCTTCCTAGGAGACTCTTCAGTCATTTTTACCACTAGAAGACCTGTTGCTGACATCACATTTGTTTAAAGAAAAAGCAGTAAGGGAAAGGCTAATAAAAATGTTACAGGCCAGGAGTCTAATCCCTGCAAAGGTATATGGACTACATGAGAGTCTCAGTCCTTTCCCAGGTAGGTAAGGCAGGCAGCTATCACCAGTCCCATCCTCCGGTGCTCTGAGCAGCAGAGGAGGAAGGAAAGTTGGTGGTCACCACAATTCTCTGTGACTGGTGCTTGGCCACTACCCCTTTGGGATTGCCCTCGAGACCTCTCTGACCTCCCTCCTACTCACAGGTCACATGGACTCCACCCCACAGGGGTAATTCCAAAGGATAAACAAACCATGGCTGCCTGACCTTGAACAGTGCACCCCATGCTTGGCCACATTTAAATGCATCTCATAATTCCAGTTATGAGTAGACTCCAATAAGAACGTAAATAAGACCCATGGTGAGGGACATCTGGAGAATAAATATGCTCACTGCACTGAGATCTTTATATCTCATTACATTTGCTTTTTAAAAAGTGCTGATTCATTCATTATTGAAGATAACTAAGTTGGTCAGAAAACTGATACAGGTTCCGAGAAAAAGCAGGGTGTAAAAATCCACGGATAAAGCATAGGTATGGAAAGAGGAGCCATTAATTTCACTTTGGTGACAACAGAGGGAAGGGAACAAGAAGGATGTGTGAACAATGGCCAGGTGAAGGGCCCTGCCCCCCACCTGAAAACAAATGATCGTAACCACAGCCAACATCAAAATGGCACCTACCATGGGCCAGGACCATTCTAAGCACTTCATGTATATTAATGTACCTAATCCTCAAAATAAGGTATAAGACAGGTGCTATTGTCATCTTTTTGAAGATGAGTTAACTAAGGTGCAAAGAGTTTGAGTAGCTTGTCTAAGTAACATAGCCATTACCTTCCATTTACATATATTTTTCCATGTTTGGGCAGTAGACTCTGTCCTTCATAGCAAGTTTAAAGTTTCTCATACAATACTTCACCCTGTAAATGTTATCTCTTCAAAGAGACATCCATGTCTCTTGGAAAAATATTGAAAGCATTCATAAACTGGAATATAGCTTAATTAGTGTATAATGTCACCACCATCTAAAAATAAGTTTGATCATATATGCTCTTGCATTTTACTAATTTTAGACCATGCTATGAGATTCAAAACGGCACTAGCTTTTACTCTTAAAGTATCATTAATGCATCATCTTGGATATGTTAATAAATAAAATAGATCCTGCAAGTAGGTAGGAAGGTAAATGCATTTTAATTACCTCAGATGTCTTAATTAACTCTTACTGCGAATGATGCAGCAATTAAGGTTTAACTATGTCGTAGAGGATACATCCACTAGCTTCCTATTGAGTCATGTTGCTGAGCATCACTGAAATCCAATGCAATTGGGAGGTTCAGATCCCAATTCTCAAAAAATTCAAGTCTCAATGAGAAAAACAAGTAAAACTAAGGCATTAGACTCGCTGCGGCATGCTTCCTTCATATACACCTGCTTCCTGACTAACTGGTTTTTGCACTTCTCTGTCCCCATCTCCCTCTGAGCACCAGGGGATATATCATGGTAATAATCACTCCCAACAGTGCTTGAGGATATCCATCCAGCACCACTGCTGAGTTAATCTCCCACACATTTTTTCAGCCTCCTTTGGTTCAGAGCCCTGGGAGGGAATTTATGGTGATGCTTGCTGGTTTATCTGGATTTAAATGAGGACCAAGTGCAGAGACTAGGCAAAGCATGTTAGAAGCTACCTCTTCTGGTGATAAGGATGGCCACTCTCTTTAAAGAAATACTAGACTCCAGAGGTGGAGTCTGTTTTCCCTTCCTTTGAGTCTGAGTTGGCCCCATGACGTGCTTTAAACAAGAGAATGCAGCAGACGTGAAACCATGTCACTTCCAAGGCTGAGCATTAAGAGATTTGTAACTTCCACTTTCACGCTCTTGGAACCCAACTATCCCAGTACGAGAAGCACAAATCACATGGAAGGAGAAGTGAGGCACCAGCTGGCAGCTCCAGTTGAGTTTCTAGCCAACAACCAGCACCAAGAACAAGTAGAATGAATGAGCTATCTTGGATGTTCCAACCCAGCCTAATCTCTGGATGCTTATCGCTCCAGATGATGCCACATGTAGAGAAAGACCTCCCAGCTGACCTCAGTCAACCTAAAGACTTTTAACAGATAATAAACAATAGTTGTTAACTTTTGAGATGGTTTGTTATGCAGCAATAGATAGTCACAACCTTTCCAAATAACCTTAGAGACCCAGGCTGAAACCAGTTCCTGCTTGCCTCAGCCTTATATAGGACAAGTCATGACAGATGGGAAACACTGGGATGTCTAGGATGCGTTTGAGAACATTTTCCAACATGGCAGCTAAAACCATAGACCCTAGAGCCAGACTGACTCAGTTTGAAACCTAGCTTTGCATTTTACTACATATGTACCTAGTGGAAGTTACTTAACTTTCCTGTGCCTCAGTTTCCCTTTGTATAAAACACAGATAATATTTCTCCCCTCAGGTTTGTTATGAAGATTAAATATCAGTATCCATATACAAAAAATACTTAGAACAGTGCCTGGCACAGAGTAAGTGTTCAGTAAATGTTCTCTCTTAATATTGTTATTTATTCTTTATTCAGCTCTACATCCAAGAAACCACCTGCTCCCAGCTGATTGGCCTCCCACCAGCAAGGGAGAAAACTAAGAATCACAGTGAATGCTAGTTTGTGAGTCATTCATAACAGAAACGTCAGACAAATAGCTAAACTTTGTCTCAGAATAAACTACTCCTATGTATAAGAAACCACACTTTGAGAACTTATAACTGATTTCTGTTCATTACGAGTACCAAACTTTATATGTGTATCTGATGTAGTCATGGAAAGTTATTTTCATCTCCAGCATGATCTCAGCTATCATCTTCACATTCATATCAACTTTGTTTCTAAATATGATTTCGCAGATCACTGCAACAATCAGATCAGATTACAGATCACAGTAGTATTTATATACATTATAATAAAATTAATCCTAAATGTGTTAGTAATACTGGATTTGTTTTTGGTACTTTTCTGGAGGGAGGAGGTTCATATGATATACATAGTTTAGGAATTGCTTTTGTTCAAATAATTATCGAATTTTTTTTAAAATGAAGCAAAAGACAGTAGTAATCAATTCTTTTTGCTATAGGATTAGAATTAGCATATAGTATTTTTTTTTTGCCCCAGTTCTCTGTCTCTTCTTTATTTTAAAATGTACATCAAGGATCTATTTCTATTTACTTCAAAATTAATCATCCCAAATGATTTAATGTATAGTAGCCATAAGTTAAAGCTTTGGAAATACTCAGTACTCTGTTTCAGCTCTTGAGCATCTGACCATAGTCCTTCTCATGAGATTTTTCCCTGGAGCCCCCAAATTCTCCCTTTTTGTAATCTTGCCGTATATTTCTATTCATAAAATTATTGTAGATCCAATTATACTACCCATATTCTTGTCTTTGGACACAGTTTCATCTAATCTTCAAGACAATTATGATAGATCCATAAACTGATACCCAAGTACTTCAATCAATTAGAGGTTCTGGGAAAAATGTGTCAGGTTTGTGTCTGTCTTCAGCATGATAATATCACTCATCCACATTAGGTACACTTTCTCTTTCCAAATTATTTATAAGCCTCAGGTCAGCTTGAGAAATTCATATTTTCATTTCATGCTTGCTAATCATGCCTTAAATGGCAATTATTAGAGATGCAAATTAATTGCAAACTACATAAAGGATGCACAAATTTAAAACTGAAATTTAAATTATTAATGCAAGAGCAATTTTGCTTCCAGGTTCCTTCTGTAAATAGTAACAATTTCACCTATATTATACTGCTCAAGGAATACTAGATTTCATTACTTTTTCCCCCTCCCAACTTTTCAATTCCCTCTTCCTTTTCCTTCTATTACTCCTTTGTCTGTGTTTCAACCCCACTCTTTTATGTCTGCTTAACTTCAGCCTACCAGATCTCATTAATTATACATTATTCTGCTTTTCTTTAAGATGACATTGCTAAGAGTTTGTATTTTACAATCCACCGGCCTATTCAAAGAACTTGAATCAGTTATAGAATACATTTTTTAAAAAAACCTATTTTTCCAGGGCATTTGTAGAACTATGGGTATTGTGTTATTATGTGATTATACACAAAAAGTTTAAGAATACATACAGTGATATCATTGAGAGTAATTGTTGGGAATACTTCTGCATCTACTACATAGTTGAACACAGCAAAGAATGAAAGTGGCCAAAATTTTCATATGAAAAAGAAAGCCTGGCTAAGTGAAAAGAATATCCAACCAAAGTTTCCACACTAGTAAAGTTCTGCTTTACTTGGATCTGTTTTCCATAAAAGAAGCCCATTAAGGCTTAAATGTTTAAATTAGCAAAAGATTACTAAAATTAATTATGTAACATTTCTAGTTAATGAAATTGACTTTAAGTGGAGTATAAAATGTTTTATCAACTTGCCCTTTTAGAAATGAGGATGGGTATAATTTAATCAATAAATAAGAAATTAATAAAGGAAACCATTTGAGTAATGTGTTTTGAGCTTCTCAGATAAAACGTCATGGCTTTCTCTAAACACATATCTACAAATTCTAAATCTTGATTTTTACACTGATTTGCATAAAATGTTTTTAAGCAGCATAAATAAGCATCCTTAGTAATAACTAAACTCAAGTGCACTCATGTTAACAAAATTATTTCAAAAATAATAAATATTACAACTGTTTACCTGGCATGGTTGTTTCATTTTAATGGCTATGACATGGTATCTATAACAACAGAGTTCACAGGTCCAGGAACCTCTCTCACTGATCCACTTTAGCAGGCACAGCTGATGTGTATACCGGACTGACCCATCACATCGGCAGGGATTTAACAGCTCACCCTAAAAAGAAAACAGTTCAGTGTGAATATTTGTGTCTGCATCTCTATTTTAAAACTCCAATGCTTGCTTTCTTTCCTTTCAAAGCCATTTACGCAGAAAGATACAAGCATCAAGCTCTATCCTAGAAAATGAAATTAAAATTTTATACCTCTGATGGGAATGAAGCTAAAGTCTTAAAACTATTTCAAAGATATTGCTTAGAGTTATGACATAAATGTTCTACCAACATACAAAATGTCTGCAAGATATAGCTCCCAATACCCTTGGGGAAAAGCTGTACTATTAAATCTCTTTAATAACTTTTAAGTGGATGGTCAGATGCATTTCCTCTGCAGTTATTCTTAATCATTGCTAAAGAAGAAATGCATGGCATCCCAGAAAGCAGCTTGCAATAGCATTATGCTTTTATTTTTTCTAAATGTAGCATCATAAATATTGACCTAGGGTGATATATTCCTGAAAGCCTCCATATTCTTATGCAATTTCCTTACTTTTAAAAATATTAAACCTAATGTTTTCTCAGACCACACATATTGTAATAGATATATTATCCTTTCTTTTGCATGACTACTCTCATTTAAGTTTTCATGTGCCTCTAATGGTGTTTATAATTTTGTAGTTGTATTTCTAACAAAATATAAAGTACATCGTTGGCTAAGTAGCCTTTCTTTCAAAGTACATTCCCATTTGGCTTGAACAAACTGTAACATGCTTTACATATCAGTGCGATTAAGTCACCAAAATTTGCAATAAGGAAAGAACCTGCTCTTTTTGGCTGTGACATGACTCACGCCCAGTTTGTATTCTAAGACTATCCGTCTCAGGATACATCTGTAGAAAACAGACTTCACTTTACATCCTATAGGTTTGCGTCTATGTACAAAGCAAATACATTGAGTAATCCAAAAGAAATACTTACGTTATTATCATTAAAGCACCTGAAGAACGTGTAGCTGCAAAACCAGGTAGGAAAAAAAGTGTAGATCACATTAAACCCTGTATTCGCCACTGGGACATTTTTATCTGCCTTCACAGAGATGGAAAGCGGAACACACTGGAGCCACCGCTCACAAGGCAGGACCAGGCAAGCCTCACAGGAGACGAACTGGGAGGCGTGCTCTGTCCTTGGTGCTGAACGCTTGACCGCTGCGAGCGGGAGCCAGCCCGGCCCGGCCGAGCCCACCGCCCGCTGCCCCCGGGTCCCGCCGGGCCTCACCTGCTCGGCGCCCTGGAAGCAGATCTTGCAGATGGGCTGGTGGTGCTGGTGCTGGTGCCCAGCGCGCTGGTCGTCGCCGCCGCCGCTGCTGCTGCTGCGGCTGCTGCACACCGAGCGCGTCTCGGGCTGGTCGCCGGCGCCCCGCCGCTCGCCGTCTCCGCCCGCGCTGGCCTCGGGCTCCCCGGGGCCGCCCTTCGCCGCCGCCGCCGCCGCCTCGGGGTCCGCCGACTCCGGGAGGCGCCTCGGACCTTCCGCGGAGTCGCCGGCCGCCGCGCACACCTCCTGGCCGGCGGGCGACAGGGGCAACGGCGGCGGCGGCGGCAGCTCGTCCGTGCCCCTGCGCCGCGGGGCCACGTCCCCCGGCGGCTCGCCCGGCCCGGCGGCGCCCTCGGGGGGCACGGGCAGCGGCGGCAGGTACCGCGGGGCCGCGGGGACCAGGGCCGGCTCTGCCGGCGGCGGCGGCGGCGGGGGAGGCGGAGGCGGCGGCTCAGCGTCCCCGCTCTCCGCCCCGCGACACCGACTGCCGCCGTGGTCGCCCTCAAAGCTCATGGCCGTGCCGCCGCCGCCCTCCTGCCGGCCCGGCTGGCGGGCCGGGTAGGGCTGCAGCCGGGGGAGAGCGGGGCGGGAGGGAGGGATGGAGGAAGGAAGGAGGGTGGGGAGGGGGGACGGGGCGCCAGGGGCCGGGGGGCGGGACGGGGAGGGGACACGGAAGGCCCGGCGGCGGCGGCGGCGGCGGCGGCGGCGGCAGAGGCTGCTGCTGCTCCGGGGAGCCGCCGGCTCGGCTCTGAGAGGCGGCGCCGGATTCTGCCGCGCGTGAGAGCCGCGCGGAGGGGGCGGGGAGTGGGGGAGGGCGGGGGAGGGGTGCGCAGGGGGCAGGCGCGTGGCGGATGGGGGGAGCGGTCCGGGGGCGGGGTTGTGGAAGAGCCGGAGACAAGCCGGGATGGGGCGCTGCAAGGACCGGCTGGAATCGGGGGGAGCCCTCGGCCGCCGCCGCGGCTCCCGGGCAGCGCCCGTCGGTGCCGGGGCGGAGGACCCTCTCCAGAGCGCGCGGCACTGCGGCTCTCGTGAGCTGGGCCAGGGGAGGAGTCGGAGGCAGCGGGTGCAGAAACCGTTACTGGTGGGCAAGTGGGCTGCGGCGGCGCGGGCTGCGGGGGGGCGGGGCGCGACGGTCCAAGCAGAGACCCGCGTGGGAGTGGGGGCGCCCGAACCGGCTGAGCAGGGGCAAAGGGCGCGCGGGACCTGGGGACTGCAACCAACGCTTCCTGGCGATCGCTTCCCGCATTCCGAACCCTCTTCCTCAAGGGCGCTCACACTGAAGCCTTAATACAGAAGTCTCTGGAACCTGTGTCCTCCCCCTGTCTGGCCCGCCCCTGAATCCTCCCTGCGTCCTCCTCGCCGCCTCTCACCTGCAGTGAGTATCCCGGGTTATTTGTAAATATCTAGGTCCGTGGGTCATTTCCTGGAACGGTTCCTAATAGCAAACCCTGGTGCCACGTTCTGTGGCTTGTGGTCACTTTCATACTTGGGTATAAAGGAGGCAAATGACACCAAGTCCTTACCCCGGTAAAGTGTTTGCAACCTCGGGATCTCGGTTTTGCTCATCCCAAAGTCGATTTCTCTATGACTCTACCCTGCAAAACCTCTCTGGGACTCATCTTCAGATCAGGGCTACAGTCCTCGCAGGTTTTTCCCCCGCAAAATATTAATAAACTCCGTCATCTATAGGGAACTACTCGGGAAACCATGCACATGCAGTAGTTTCCAAATTCGTGTAGTGTGAAATCATAAAGTATCGGATTCATATACTGCAACGTGTCTAACCAAATCAGTGGTGATTTTCACTGATGTAACACTTTGGCACAAACTACTGGCTCTCAGGGCGGTCATTTTGGGCTGCATTTCATAGCTGAAGACCCAGGATCAGATAGGCAAAGTTACCTGTTCAAGGTCACTGGATTATTAACAGAGAACTTTTAAACTCCCAGACTCCAGATTTCCAGGCTCAAGCACCAATAATTTTCTTTTCAATCCTTTCTTCTCCCTCCTAAAATAGTATTGTAGTACATGGTGTGTTTGGTGGCACTGAATCCCATTAATAATTAGATGTTCTGAAATGGTCGAGATAAACTACCAGCGTAAGTTAATTTTTCCATTAGACATGTTGGCAGTAAGAAGTATATTTGATTTAAAAAAAAAAAAAGGCAGAGGTCCTTTTACAGAAATTAGAATGCAGAGAAAGAAGGTACTGAAAAAGAATTCAAGAATGCTTTGTCACAAATGGTGTCCAATGAAATAGTTTCCAGGAATGTCCTTTAACACTTAGCGCCCTCAGACTAGCTATTTTGGGTAGCAGAGTGGCAGGCAGCAAGCACATTTTAAAAATAATAATCCCTGAACTCCCTAGGAACTTATCACATTGAAGAAATGTGGTTGTAGATAAGCTTTCATTTTCAGTCTTCACCTGCCGAAATGACATTGCACAAGTTTGTATATTGCCACAGTCTTAAGATAATCATAAGCCTTCATCACAAGTTCTTGAGTTAAAGAGTGTCTAAACTTGTACAAAATCCTCTAAATAATTCAATTTGTCACTAGTAAATTTCTACCAGGTGTGATAAAATACATTATTTAAAAGACAGAATAAAAGCTATGGGTTCTGTATAGACAATGTAGAATAATTCAGACAGCAAAGTAGCGTGGATGAAGGAGGAAAAGGCCACAGGGTTTAGAAGTATCCTTTCAGTTAATTGTTTCTGAAAAATATACTCCAACAAGAGAAGTTTAAGTTTCCTCGATACGGTAGGGAACTATATAAATACATTATTTCCCAGCTTCGATGAGCTCCAAAGCTGACTCCTTCCTGAGAAAGGAGAACTTGTTCACGATCTTCAATTAACCAGATGAGTTTTCAATGGATTACGTTAAAACACCTTCTTTGTAACTTTGACTAAATCGTCTGTCATAAAATATAGCATAATGGGGAACACGGGGGATGAATCACGCTCAGCTGCTGGCACCCAAGTTCAAGAGAGATGGAGACACAGACATCAGATAAAGAAGGGCAGGGCACCAGCAGCTGCTGACAGCCATCAGTAACCAATGTGCATCTGCCAACTAAAAAATGAGTGAGGGAAACACAAGTTTGTCAAATTTGAGGAAATACTGAAGGGCACATCAAACCTGCCTCAACCTATATAAATGAGTGGAAAGATAAAAATAATGCAGCAACTGCTTAAAGAGTCTCCATTTTCATGCCTTTTCCTACCCCCTACCACACACACACACACACACACACACACACACACACAGAGTAAAATGGACGATTCACTGAAATGGATGTTTCATTATGATGGTGCAAACCCTTTAAATACCAGGAGTTTCTTCAGTTGAATCCAAGGGTGGGGGTGAGATGGGAGGGGTCCAGGCAATTATGTTCCAAAAAGTTCTTTAGTGATGTTTGTGGATATCTGTAGGACATTTTCCCTGGACTTCACTGAAGGCCACATCCTGAAGGCATCTCCTGGAGTCACCTGAGGGATGTCAGATAGGACACGGTGCAGGCCACACCAGAGTGCTTTCCAAATTATCTTGAAGCTGGACTAGGTGTGACCTCAATATGCCCTCCAAACAACAGAAGTTAGCCTGGGGAGCTCTTTAGAGTAGCTTTTCAATTCTTTTTAGTTTAGCTCTTAGAGGTATTCCAAAATTGTTCATTTGTTAGTGGTACCAACTCCCTGCTCAGTTGAAAACCCACATATATCCACCTTTAGGGGACACTAATTTGTCTCTGTGGCCACTGAGCACAATACACATAATTCTCAGTTGCCTTCAAATATCTGAAAGAAAAGAAATGAAAACTCTAGGTATGTTTTAGAACAAGGTTATGCTGCCTGTGGTGGGGAGGGTTATCTTTAAAGAGGATAGTGAAGTGCCATCTGTGCATTACCAGTAAGTACTCAATGCAGAGCCCAGCTTTGCCATGCACCAGCACTGAAGCAGTGTCAGCACCACGCCAACACGATGCCATGTGAAAACAAGCCCATAATTTATCTCCTATTGTAACCTCTCCATTTAACTCCAGGTTCATGTATCCAATTGCACCTTTCACAACCATTGCAAACTAATCAGGTCCAAAAGAAAATAATACTGCCAAACCTTTTCCCAATCTTCACGATGGCAATAAATCAGTTGTTCATTTGTCCAGTTGTTCAAGCCAAAATTATTGATGTCATCCTTGACTTTTATTTTTACATAATACATTCAGCATATGAAAAAATTCTTCCAAATGCACTTTCAAAATATATGCCAGATTTCACTGCTTTTCAGCTCCCTCCCCACCATCCCAGTTCAGACCACCATCCCAGTGCACAAGAACACAAGAACTATCAAAACAGCCTTCTGATTGTCCCTATGCTTCTTACACTTGGCCTCATCCGCTACGGCAGCCAGGATGAACCCATTCAGGTGTGAGTCCAGTCGTGTCATGGCTTCTCACCACACTTTGTGTAATATTGAAAATCTTAGCATGCTTTGCAAGTACTCAGTCTAGCCCCTGGTTATCTCTCTGAAAATGTCTTCATATCCTCCCCACCACTCCACACAAGATGTCTCCATACCTGCCCCACCACTCCACCTCCCTCTTACTCATTTTTGCTACCTGGCCTCCTGGCTATACCCCATGAACACCCCCTCTTCACTCTCCCAGTTAGTATGGCTCATCCCTCACTTCAGCCAGATCTCTGCATTTCATCATAAAGACCTTTCTTAGCCTTTCTATCTGAAATAGAATCCTCTACTCCCATTGTAACTCTAACCCGGGTCCAGTTTTACTCTTTTCCATCTCACTTTTCTACTCAACATTATATATGTACATATGGTGTGTATTTTGCTTGCTTGTTTTGTCATCTAATATCTTTGGCCAGAACTCTGGCGGACTGGAGACTGTTTTGTTCACTGCTCTGTTACCAGTGCCTAGAAGAGTGCCTGGCCAGAGTTAGTGCTCAGCCCATGTTTATTGAACATGTGGATAATCCAGACAATCAAGCAGGTAACTGTTAACCAGCCTCCGTGTTTAAGGCATCATGCAGCTTGTTAAACCGTCGTTCCCAGGTGGGGATGCAATCTGCCGAAAAATGAAGGATGCAGTGCATTTTGGTGTGTTCCATGTGATGCAACATTTTTTCATTGCTTAACCCAATCAACCCAAATTATTCTGTTCTTGTAGTAATTCGTAGTTGCTGCCTAATTAGTCATTTGCTCCTATGTGTAAGTGAAGTCAACATCTTAGATGGCCTTGCGTGGAGAAGGGACACGAATAGAAAAAAGAGAGAGAGAGAGAGAGAGAGAGAGAGAGAGAGAGAGAGAGAGGCAGGGAGAAAAGAGAGAAAAAAATGACCTTGCAACTCACATTCATTGAAGACACTTGTCAGAAATTTGAAAATCCACACCACTGGTCCTAAGAGTGTCAGAGTGAAGAGTGTGGATGGATAGTCCCAAATCTGACCAATCTCATTGATCATCCATCATGCTCCCTGATATGCTTTTACACTACACTGCATTCCAGCATCCGTCAATTCTGCTCTTCAGCTTGGTACCATTCTTCCTTTCAATCTTTCTAGCTTTGCCTCCAGCATCTCTCCATTGTTTTCTGTCCCAGCTGGCTCTTCCACTCATTAGGGCTTCCAAATCTAAGCCAGTCAGCCAGCCCCCTCTCCACCCTTACTAGGTGCCTTGGTCCTCAGCAACTGACTTTGCCCTAGCTTTCTCCAAGAACCTGGCATCTTCTCTGAAAGCTCACTGATACCTAAACTCTGTGTACAAATACCATCAAAGCTCACTAATTCCTACCAAAACACTTCTTTCAACCTCCCTCCAAAATGTTTTGAGACCTTCAAAACAATAAAATAGTATCTTAAGAACAGGTTTGATTTTTAAAGGATCCTATTACGTTTTAAAAAAATAATAACCAATCATTGTTTTCTCCCTTAGTCTCCCTCACCTCGGACTTTGGAAATACAGAAATGTTTTTTACGTGAGTGATGTGAAGGCATTAAACCACATTGAATGACCATGGGCACAGTATATCCCATACCTGTGAATGCAGTGGAATCAACTTGACCTGCTGGGGCCACCAGCCTTTAGAAGGATCTCAAATAAAGCCAGCACTGATTCCTTTCCACTTAAAATCATCTATTTTTCTTCCAAATTCACATGTTGTGATTTTTATGATATTTATCATGTTATGCCTTGCATTGTGGGGTTAGGTGTGCACTTATCTGGGTTTTCACCCTTGTGCTGGGTTGTAAACCACTTAGTTTGAGTTTATCTCTGTTTAAATGACTCTTTTCTCCGAAGCATTTAGTGAGTATGATGGCTGATACTAGTGGAGGCTCACTACATGTGGCCTAAATAAATAAATGTTAACTGAACTCTTAATTCAAAAGAACTATTACTTACTTTTTTAAAAAGTTATCAGTGAGTTCCATACAAATAGCAACTTAAAGATAGCTATGTGTTCATGGAGTTTGGGTGGAGAGCAAAGGATTGTTTTACTAGACAGAGAACTAGCTAGACTGAGAAAATCCTTCTATGGAAAGTGTTGGCTTCCTCTGGGTGCTGGCCTGAATGCTGGCTGCTATAGGGTCCCTGCCCCTTTCATGGGGCCTCCACCTCAGGGAAGTCTTCCTTCAGACAAGAAGAGGAGACAGCTCCAAGTTTACACCAGACCATCAACCTCACACAGCACCCCCACCCCATGCCTTTTCCTAGACTTTAAAACCCCAGGAAAGGACCACAATTGCTCCAGTCTGGACCATAAGCTGCTGCTGACCAGCCACTGAAGGTCCCTTCAACAAAATTACATAGTTGATACGAGTGAACAGCAATTCCTCAAAGGAAGAGCAGTGTTGTTTCCAGGGGAATGACTGCTTGACATACTAAGAGAGATGCAACTCTTCCCACATCTTCGAATTTGACCTCTGGTCTATACAATTTGTGATACTTTTCAGCTCTTCCCCTCCTGTGCAGCTGAACTCACTCACCTGCCCCCCAGTAAGCTAAGCCAACAACATGAAACTGCACTCCAAAAGATACTGAATGGTTACGGAAATGCAAAGCCAAGAGATATAAACTGCAACCATATACAAGGTTTCTCAAATGCAGGAATTTCTGAATAATGGGCATTAGTTAATACAAGTAAAGAAAAATAATATTTGATATTGTGAGCACGCACCCAATGTGCTAATATATGTACGTGGGTGGGTGGATGGGGAAATCCCACGAATAATGGGTGTCATAAAAAAGATTGAGGCAAAAAATAAAACACCATCTGTTTGTGCAATCAGTAATTAGCAAGTGAGAAATTTTTGGTAGTGCACTTTGAGGGATACGTGGCTGTTCCTGACCTCAGGAAACCCCTAGTACGCCAAGAAGATAGGCACACAGACATAAACATGCTAAGCAGATTAAGAGTGTTAGGAGGATGAAAAGTGTTATGGAAGTACAGAGATATAACAATTCTCCATGGAAAGATGATTCATTGTAAGGCAGGTCCTCAGAGGGGGTTATTTGAGCTGGGGGTTTGAAGGCTAAATATGAGTATGCCAAGTGTGCCAACTGTGCTCCATCCCAGCAACTAACAAAATCAAAGGGATAGAGAAACTGCCGTGGTTATTAAACTTATGTATGAGGGCTATCAAGAAAAAGAAGGCTGAGAGAGGATATGGGTCAAGTTCATAAAAATGATGACAAGTAGGATAAAGGTGTAAATGATAAGTAGGACGAACCTACCACATACTGAAATACTAGAACACAAGCACCTTCTGTTGGAAAAACCTCACTGTGAGAAGAATTTAGACCATGTAATTACCAAGAAGTCGCTATTCCATCCAATGCAAACTAGAATAACCCAAGAACCCGGGAATAAGCAAATGAGCCTCTAAAAGACCACCACAGCCCACCCACACACAATCACATAAGCATCCACTTACTAACGCTTCCAGTTTACTGTCAGGGGAGATCCATAGATCTGAACTATTTGATTTTAAATATAGTCCTAATAAATAAATTACCTAAATTACCTGTCCAGATTACAAACAAAAAAATTGGAAATGTTAAGTAGAGCAGCAGCATCAGAAAATAATAGCTACTATTCCTGCCCTTGCCCCAAAGAAAGCAGACCCAATAATTTTAAAAATCTCAGCAATACAAGTTAGGTTAAGAGCAAACAGCTCTTGACACAGGTGAGTAAGCCAGTGGAGGTGTTAATATTACGGCCTTATAGCCGATTATATTATACAATCCCCAGTATTCATAATGAATTTAAGTCTCCCACAAAAGTTTATAGCCTGGGCTATGTCTGCTGATGAACCTGTAAAGGAGGACAAGACATGGATTTAGGAGATTCCCTTTCAATATGATTAATTACAAATTTTTACCACTTACAGTAACCGGGTTAAAAGGTCTTCTTACACTGTACCGACACCACGCAGTGCCCCTGTGCGCAAGCGCTGTGGCCCCCTCCCCTGGCAGATCGTAAGTCACCTGAGGGCAAGTCATTTATCTTCATGTAACATTCATAGTTTGTCCCCAGTGCTCAGTACAAATGCCTTGGCACATAATGGGCATTCAAAAAAGGTTTATATGATGAACAAACGAGAATGAAGTAATTGTAACACTTTTAAAGAAGATTTATACTAAAAATGAATGAGCTTTCCACTACGCGAACAATTCTTTTGCACTTAACCAGTGATAACTAAAATTGATTGATCCTTTACTGGGTCAGGCACTGTTCCAAGCACTTCACACGTGTTAATTTATTTAATCCTCACCACGGTGCTACGAAGAAGCATGCACTGTTACCCTCATCGTACTGCAAGGGACGGTGAGGCCCAGACGGAATGCTCTGTACCCATTCAGGGAGCTGGCAAGTGACCAGGGCCGCCTTCACGCCCCGGCAGTCCGGCTCGCACTCCCATGCCCTTATCCTCTCTGTCATATGTCTCCCGTGTTATTTTATTCATAGCAGACCAAAAAGGAAACTTGCGCAACTCACTGCTACAAGAAGGGCTGAGATCATCAATGTAAACTTCACCGGCTTACAAAAAACCCTGGTGGTTGCACAATGCTGTGAATGTACTTGATGCCGCAGAATCGCATTTACAATGGCTAAAAAGGTCAATTTAATGTTATGTGTGTTTTACCACAATAAAAAAAATTGCTTTTTAAATCCTGGGGTATATTTCTGCAATGCTGTATCTGAGCCATCCTTGCTGAACTGAGTGACCAGTGTATGAGGAGCACCTAACTTCTAGGTTCCCACAAGCCTCCTGAAGCTCCCTTGAATTTGCCTTTCCTGAGAACTAAATTTACAGTGCTAGAGCCATGTTTTAGGCTTAAAGTGTTTTTTCAATGTTACAGTAGGTCTCATCATCCCTCATTTTCCACCTAAGTACCAATATGATAACCAAGATTCCGGAGTGTGTGTGAGGCCAATCTCCACCCCCATATGTAGAATTGACCAAGAAAATCACCTAAACTTGATGCTGCAACTCTGGACTCCCCTCTCCCCAACCATGGGAAAGGCAGGATTAGAGAAAAGATTACAGAGCTGTTGGCACTAGAAATGGAGCCAGCGTCTGGTTGAGTGCTGTATCCTCAGCAACTGGAGTAGTAAGTGTCTAGACACTGCAGGTGCTGAATAAATACTTGTAGAAAGAATAACAGATGTGAGTCTGCTGTACTCCCTGCTTTGAGGAGAAGCTGCTTTCTTCTCACCCCAAGCCTTGCCAGTAGAGCTTCAAGGGAACCCCTCCAATCAGGGAACCTCTTTGCAATTAGAAGACACAAAGGGCTAGTTGGTGACTGATTTAACACTTAATATATATAAAGTAGATGGCGAGCCGGAATCTACTCCTGCCCAAGAAATCCCGAGGGCTAGAAGGCCAAATGCTTTGGTGCTGGAGCCAAAAACATGCTGCTGTCTTGCCTCTGCCTGCCTTCCGGGTTGTATGTCAAAGGATGTTTGCATGTTGAGCCTGGATCAAATGTGAGCCACGCAGGACAGGGAGTCAGCATGGTGTCTTCCTGGCACCTGCCAGCTGGGTCCCCTGGAGCAAGTAAACCTCAATGGTAAGAATCTGCACCTGGACTGCCCAAGGGCCATGGGCAAAGAAGAGAATCATTAGGAACTATCCAGAATTGAAATTCAAGGAAGCCATGGGCCAACTAGGAACCTCCAAAGAGCTCAAAAGAGTAGGTAGGAGTCAGCTTTGGTGAGTACTATTTGGGTACTGCCATCTGTAAGCACACTTCAGGCCCAGGAAGGACAAATCCATCCAGCAAGTAAGACCTGTTGACTCCCCTCACTTCTCTTCCCTTCTCCCCACTTTGACCTGGGCCAGGGTCTGAGTCATGAGGGAGCTGCACTATAGGGGAAGAGGGACATGGGGAGAGAGCCGACAGTAGAAGGACCAACCCCTCCCCCTCCACATGCAGTCTTCCTTCTAGAAGTGTGCCCACTCAAGGGGGTAGTGAACAATATGGGTTAAATGAGTTTGGGCTTTCTAATTCCTGAACTAAGACTGGGCAAGAAAAAATGGCTGTGGGACAATTACCTCAGAACAAGCAGAGAAGCTATGAGGCCTGTCCACGTCTTCATCCTGGGTAGAAATGACTCACCACCACCCCAGTGCTCAGGAGGAGCGAAACACCAGTATTTTAATCACAATTCATACATGTAACTCCACAGTCATTTTTTGCATTACATGCTAAGTACATTTACCAAAAATAATTTTCTAGAAAACAGACAAGTTGATACGGGATCTTATAGGGGAGAAGAGATTTCTTTTCTCACTCAAGACTGGGTTCATGGCTGAGACCCCTATAACAAAAGACAGATTAACAAGAGAAAACCACACAAGTTTATTTAATGTAAGTTTTACTTGGCATAGGAACTTTCACAATAAAGATCCAAAGAAACATGGAAAACTGTATTTTATGCTTGGGTTTTATGAAGAGGTGGGTAAACGTGGAGAAGTATGATTGGGCAAAAGCATGTGATCTAACGGTGACGTACTGGGGAAACTGGCGAGCCCTATCTGTTCAGTCTTCTCTGTGGATACAGGGAGGGCATCTCTCACATGAGGGTCTCATGACCTTGTTTAGAGGAAGGTCAGAGAATTCTTGTCTGGCCTGCTTCAGGGGAGAGGGTGGGAGACCTTCCTGCTTCACTGTTTTCTCAAATGCCGAGGGGCCATATTCGGGGGTCAAGTGTCCTGAACTCCATGAGTCTCTATTGACATGGGACCTTAGCCAGGACTGGGACATGGGACCCTGTGTTAGATACCAGTACCCAAGGGGTGATGCCAGTGGTGTACTGAAACCTCTAAAGCAGAATTTTTACAATCTTAAAGGACTTGGTTGCAGGAGCCAACAAAGAAGACCATGCAACAGGGTTGTTATGTGACCTACAAGGCCTTAAATATTTGCTATCTAGCCCTTTACAGAAAGCTTTGCTGGCCCCTGCTTTAAACAGTCCTACAAGGTATATACTAATGTCCCCAAGTTACAATGGAGGAATCTGAGACTCAGGAAGATTAATATGCCTAAGAAAGAAAAAAAATTCCATTTCTAGGCCAACTTAGCAAAAGAAGATTAATCAAGACCCAAGAGAACTGGGTGGTAGGAGAAGAGCCAGAAGCAAATGGGAAGGAAGGTACAGGGGCCTTCGGAGGGAGACTTGGCTCCTACCTGCATGTTCACCTTGCTGCCCCTGATGAGCAGGAAAAGTTAGGACGGGCTAGGGTGGCCGGGATTCTGTGTCTGACCTTTGATAGCATGAATTATCACAGCCATACTCTTTCTAAATTGTTTTTGGATGGTACTGGCAGAGAGAAAATAATAGGAGTGGAGGGTCATTAAGTTGAGAAAGTGGCCATTTCCTAGGCACTTACCTGCGTGCTGGCTGGGGAAAAAAATCTCCTGTAAAAGGTCTATTCGCTTTCATGTTTCAGAGAATAATTTATCTATAAATCATGATTGAACATGATAATGCAGACCTAAAACTCATCCATGCTCTGTGGTACTTAAACAGGAACGACTCTGGCAACGTCCATGCCCCACCCCCAGGGGACATTTGGCCACTTCTGTAGATATTTTTGGTTGACACAATTGGTGGGACAATACTTCTGACATGAAGATGGGTAGAAGCCAGGGATGCTGGCGAACATCCTACGATGCAGGAAAACAGCCCACCACAAACAAGACTTGTCTGGCCCCAAATGTCAACAGTGCTAAACATTAATACCAGCAAAACTCTCTCCAAGATATGGGTGTAGGAGAAATAGTTAAAGTTCTAAAGACACCACGGCAAGGGAAATGTTAAAGGACTTGGTCAAAGGGAGGAATCAACAAAGATGACTATATTGAAACAACACAAAGCAGAGTATTCTGAAAAAAAAGTTTCAGAAGAAAAAAATAATAATTTAAATATTAGAATTGTGGGGGGGGTTTTAACTTGAAAGAAATAGAAACAATTAGGAAAGAAGGATAGTGCGCAAAACTAATTGGACAAGCTATGCATAATATAAGAGCATATGCTTAAAGTAAAAAGCTAGCTAATTTAAAATAGATTAAAAGCACTGCATATGCAGGAGGTAAGCCATCGCAGACTGGTGAGAGTCACTTTCTTTCAGCTTATTTTTCATTTGCTTCCATGCTCTGTGAATAGATTCCCCACTGATTTCAAAGGATATTTTGGTTTTGAAACTAGCTAGTTTATGGGAGCCAAAAATTAGACTTTAAAAATTATAAACCCCCAGTAACTCAGATTTTAAAACTCCTAGAATGTAGGAACATGCATATATAATCTGTGCTGAGATCCATGTATTAAACAATAACAAAAATTTTGATGATAGTGATGGGAATGATGACAGTGTTTCTTAGGAGAGGTGACAGTGATTAAAAAAAAAAAATTGACTGACGCAGGAAAGTATGATCCTAATCAAGAAGGTTTAAAACCAAAAACACATGTGGAAGTAATCCCTCATAGTCAGAGAGCCCATGGATAGTAACTCTTGACAAAGATTCTTTGCCTGACCAAACTTTAGTCAAAACCTTCTCGTAGGCCCGTCTGTGCACTCTCTTGTAAATACAAGTTTGGCAAAACTAAAGTCAGTGTAGCGAGAACCGCTTCTCCCCGCCCCCGTCCGTATCTGCTCATCCTCGATATCTGACTGGGCTCCTCATCCTCCAGCCTTTCCCGGGGGACCGATGTCTGATCACCGTGGCCTGTCTTCAGCAAGATTCCTGTTAAGTCAGGTTAGCCAGAATCTCCCTCACCCCTTATTTTTTTCTCTTAGTAATTGTCCACCCAATCCCCCTCCCCCGCTCTGAATTCCCAATTGCCCAGCCTGTACTGGGAGCTGAGCACAGTCTTCTCCCCCACTAGGAAATCCCGCTGTAGCAGCCCCTACTCCTACAACGCACGGTGGCCCTGAACAAAGTCTTCCTTACCGTGCTTTGACAAGTGCCATTGAATAACTTTTTTTTTTAACACTCTTAAATAGATAAAAGGAAAATCTTTAATGTGACACTGTATTTTTTCAGATTTCACCATTTGTATATGTGATTCGTTGAAATTTTTAAAAATATAGAAAACAAAACAGAAAAAAACTCCTAATTCTACCATTTGGGAAAAACAAATGTGTGCATTTGTAGCAAAGTAGCTTTTCACTCCACTCCAGAAACCCTTTCTTAGGAGAGACTTTGGTGAGAAGAAAAGAGCCACAGAGTCTCCCTGGGAATAGTAACGCACCACAGGTGAGGTCAAAGAAGAGTCTGTGCTCCCAGGTTAAATTTTGCAAATGTTTTCTTTTTGTTTCATAAATGCTTCTCTCTGAAGGACTGAAAGAATTGGAAGTCCTCGCCCAGGAGCTGCTTCATTCCCATATGAACTGGAAGGAACCAAGTGCCAATCTATAGACTCCAGCAAAGAGGAGGAAACTTTAGGGTGGGTTTTGGTCAAGGTATGGTAGTGAGCACCAGAGACGAGAGACTGACCAACGCCCATAGGAGGAACTGTAGGACCAAGAACACCCTTAACATAAGAAAGAAATCTGTTCAACAAGCTAGTCTTTAGGAATGCCTCCTAATCCATCAAAGAGCTTTCCTTTAATTAACCAAGCCTTCTAGTCCTTCCAAATATTGTGAATTAGCTAAGCTAATCCTAGCCCACAGATAATATATTTTGATCATCTTCACATCTTTCCAAAATATACGTTTTACTGTATGTAATATACGTAAACGTATTATATACGTATACATATATATGTGTATATATATGTATATAATATACGTATATTAAAATATAAACGTATATTTTAATTGGTGCTGCATTATGTGGTTATACCATTTATTTCTTTGCTTCTAGGAAATTGATATTATTCTGTTCTCTTTCTGGTTTTGGTTTTTATTAGGAGGAGGGGAGGACCAGGACTATTATCAATAATGTTTGTATGAGCATCAATAAACAAATTTTTCTTTGCATTTTTTATTATTTTCTAAACAAAAAAATCGCTAAAGTAGAACTGATGGGTCAAGAAGTAGTGAAGTGTTTTATTTTTCCCAAGAAGAAGCCATAACTGTATTAACAATAGAAACTGTCAGATTTTAAAACAAGCTGCAGTTACTCTTTTGAAACACCAAAATGAATAAACAAATAAAGAAAACAGGCCTCACTAGCATTCTCAAATGGTCACATTTTTAATTCCGTAGTAGCATTTACAGTATCATCCCTGTTGTTCTTCAGAGCTCGGCCTATCTTTGTTCTTGTCCCTTTTGCCTGTGATATGACCAAGTCTGTGTCTTTAACTTCCACATTTGTTTCATGGAACCCCAGCTCTTCACTGTCCTCTCGTACAATTGGAGTCTGTACTTTTCTTGAACGTTCTAGACAGCTTCACCTGGACCTTTGAGTTTCCCAGCAGCTGGTAGCTGTGCTTGCTGAGACAGGTCCTTGATCTTGGCTTCCCCCAAAACTACAAAGGTATCTGAAGCTGGGCTTTTGTAGACATCTGGCCTTGGGATGACAAAGAGGATATTCTTAGGTTTCCCGGTGGTGATAGTAGCAACCTCTATCAGCTGTCAGAGACCGAGTTGGGACGTGGCCTCCCAAGCCTTCTGCTCACTCTGCTGGCTGGGTCTTCATCTGTTTCTCTTGGCACTGCCAGCTGGGCTTGCTGTGTGGCTACCTGTGTGGAATCCTGTTCCTCCAGTTCTGGTACTGATTCACCAATGTCAGATCCTATTCCACACCCTGTCTTAGCCCGGGCTGCAGCAACTCGTGCTCTGTGGCAGGGGCAGATTTTGTAGCTTCTAAGGGCATGTTGTGAGGGGGACCACAGGATCAAGATGGCAGCAGGAAGAGCATGAAGGTTTTTGATACCAGTGCCTGAGGGCATTCTAAAAGGTGATCTGAATTTATATCAAATGTCTCTTTCCCAACTACCTTGGATATTATTTATTTATTTTTTGAGACAGGTTCTTGCTCTGTCACCAAGGCTAGAGTGCAGTGGCATCGTCATAGCTCACTGAAACCTCAAACTCCTGGGCATGAGTGATCCTCCTGCCTCAGCCTCCCAAGTAGCTGGGACTACAAGTGCACACCAGCACATCCGGCTAATTTAAAAAAAAGTTGTTTAGAGATAAGTTCTCACTATGTAGCCCAGGCTGGTCTCAACCTTCTGGCCTCAAGCAATCCTCCTGCCTCGGCCTCCCAAATTGCTGAGATTACAGGCGAGCCACTGTGCCTGGATATAATTTTTTTAAAGCTGTAGAGTTGTCCATATTATGAATGTACCTTAATTTATTTAACAGGTTAGCTTATGTCCACCTTTTCTTATAGAATATTTCTATTTATGTATCTTTGTGTATTTCCGTACAGAAGGTTTCTAGAAGTGGAAATCTAAAACAAAAGGTAGGTAGTGTGTTAGTTTGCTTGGGCTGCTATAAAGGCATACCTGAGGCTGGATAATCTATAAAGAAAAGCGGTTTATTTGGCTCACGGTTCTGCAGGCTGTACAAGAAGCATGGCGGCAGCATCTGCTTCTGGTGAGGCCTCTGGCTGCTTCCGCTCATGGCAGAAGGGGAACGGGAACAGGTGAGATCACATGGCGAGAGAGAGCAGAGGAAGCTCCAGGCTCTTTCCAACAGCCGGTTCTCATGAGAACTAAAAGTGAGAACTCAGTCACTCCCACAAGAATGGCACCAAGACAGTCACGAGGGATCTGCCCCCTGGACCCAAACACCTCCCACCAGGCCCCACCTCCAACGTCAGGGATCAGCAGGAGACTTGGCCGAGCCAAACAAACCCCATCCAAACCATAGTTGTTGGTGTAGTTTAAATTTTGATAGATTCTGCCAATTGCATTGAAAGCTTTTTTGTTGTCTTCCACGTGCAGTTTTTTCCTCCACTTTCAACGGAACAGGATATAATCAGTCGTTTGAAGTTTTGAAAATCTAATGTGGGCAGAGAGGGCATAAAACTAGTGTCTTCTTGTTTTAATTTGCATAATCCTGATGAACAGTGAGGTTGTGTTACTTTCTCCAGGGGAGAAAAAATATCATTTCCTCACCATTACGAGGCTCATAGCTGAAACCCCTATAGCAAAAGACAGATTAACAAGAGAAAAGCGTAACAAATTTATTTAATAAAAGTTTTATGTGACATGAGAGCCTTCAGAAATGAAGACCCAAAGACCCGGGGAAAACTGTGCATTTTTATGGGCAGTTGTGCAGAATGACTAGAGGTCAGTAACCCTTTCACTATCTGTATGTATCCCACAACTCCATGCATCGTGTCATAGGCTCAAATACACACAATAAAATTCAGTTTTAAAAAATAAAGTTACACATCTTATTTTTAAAATATTTATAATAATATCCTTCTCAAGCTTAATGATTTTTTATTTGTGTTATCTCACTTGCTATTTTTCAAAAAGTGAAGTTTTGATTTAATTAATTTCATTTTACTTTATGTAGACTTTTTGTTGTTCTGTTTTTAAAACTGCAAATAATCTTTGGAGTACCATTTGGCTGCACCCCAATGAGTATTTTAATTTAATTCTAACTAGAATATAGTCTCTGCTTTAACTTTTTCTTTTACTCAAATACTATTTTTAATTATTTAAAAATTTCTGAGGATGATAGATATATTTAAGAAAAGGCCATAGCTTTTATTGTTTATTTGTTTTTTTAAAACTTTATTTAGCACTGAGAATTTGATCAGCATGGTTTCTGTACTGTAAAATATATAAGATTTTCTATGCAGCCTGGTATTTGTGGTGAATATTTGTGATTTTTTCATGAGTGTTGAAAACATGGCATAGTCTTGTTTTATTTGGTAAAGAGTCTTGTATATTGTCACTTAATTTTTGTCTATTTCATATGCTGATCTCTAAAACAGGTGTTAAAATCTCCTCATAAGTTTGTTGGATTTCCATTCATTTAGGTATATATTGAATCTCACTTAACATATGAATTATTATTATTATTAAACTTATTTTATTGCTGCTTTTATATTTATATTTTAAATTTTATTTACTAATATAAATATTACATATTATCAATTTATAGTTAATATTAATATCATTAATGATGGGTTATTATATTTAATATGATTATATGTGGAATACAGATACAATTATATATTCTTTTGTTATAAGATTAAATAATATAATTATTACTATTAATAATATAAAATAAATAACATTTACATATAATGTAAAAATTAATATAAATATAATTATTATTATTAAGTTCATCCTGTAGTAATTTGAGTTGGGATGACTTTTTGTTTGTTTAATGTTTTTCTTCCATGTCGTTATTCTTACTCAAATATTTGGTGGCTCTTAGCTGTCTGGCCACCCTTTGAGATGATGATCAGGATACACAGCTTTGGTGTCGCTGCTCTGCATCCCAGGGAGAAGAGCTGTTCCCCTGCAGGTAATGCAGGGCCAGGCTTTGGTAGCTGCATTGGATGGGGGCTGGGGAAGGGGAGATGGCAGAGCCCGGCCTCTGGGACCGTGGGAACCTTCCATCACGGGATCCTTAGGAGCCTTGCATCTCCAGCCCAGGGCCCCTTCCCAAAGCTTCCTGGGCCAGAATTTGCACTTTGCACAGTGACATGGAAACCTATTCCAGAGCCAGCTTTTCTCTGGGAGTGCAGTGGAGGACAAAGCAGTTCTTCCTCTGCTGTTGCCTGCGCGGTAGCCAGACCATGATTTTCTCCCAGTGCTGTTAGTTCCCAAGTTTCTTGGGGAGTAACTGATTTGGGGGAGCTCAAGTTTCAGTGTGGTGAGGTTGCAGGCTGTCAGCTCTGTTAGCATTTGCTGTCAATCTATTACCAGCTGCTTTATATTTTCCAGAATCTCCTGTTTTGTTATGCCACTGGCAGCCCACAGGCTTTCAATATCTTATGGATTAACTTAGATATTATTTTAGGGCTTGAGAAGGGAAAGTGATGCCTATGCCTTTAATTATCTAAACTGGACCAGAATTCAAAAGCTCTTTATATAGTAAGATTTCCTAGGTTCAAAATAAGGTCCATCCCTTGCCAACTGTTTAATCTGGACAAATTGCTGTGCCTCAGTTTCTTCATTTGTAAAATGTAGATAATAGTATATACCTCATAGTATTGGTATATAGATACCAATACTCTGGGGGTGCAGTGGAGGACACCCACTTGCAGAACTTCAATTCAATAACCTTGCTTCTCTCTAGGAACTTGGCCCCTCAAGTACAAGCTGCCTCAGAAGTTTCTGAAACCTTTTTTCAATGTGTTAGGCCTTTCTGGTTGCTCCCATTGAGGCATTGGGGTCTGCTACAAACTACTCCATTAAGGTCAAAAGTGAAAGCTCACCCCTATGATTTGATATGTAATTTTTTTTCATTGCTATGTTTTGCTAAATAATCCATAATTTTAATTTTGCCTAAATCATGACTTAAGAATCATTAAGAAGTATGTCAATTTTTTTAGCTAGTTTTCTACTGCTGAGTAACAAACTCTCTAAAATGTAATGGGTTAACCCAACAGCACATATTATCTCACCTTCTCTGTGGATCAGGAATCTGGGCGCGGCTCAGCAGGGTGCCCCTGGCTCGGGGTCTCCCAGGCTGCAGTTAAGGTGTCAGCCAGGACTGTAGTCACCTCCAGGCTCAACGGGGAATGGATCCACTTCCAAGCTCACTCACGTGGCTGGCAGGACTCAGTTCTTCCTCAGACTGAGGGCCTCAGTTACTCCCTGGCTGTCGGCCTGGGGCTGCCTCCAGTCCCTTGCCATGTGGGCAGCTCAACATGGCGGCTGTTTCCTAAACTGAACAAGTGCAAAGAGCCAGAGAGAGAGAGAGAGTCCAGTGGGAGGGAAGTCAATCTTTGGTCACCTCATGCTGGAGGTGGCATCCCATCCCTTTTGCTATATTCTATTAGAAATGAGTTGCCAGGTCTAGCCCACCCTCAAGGCTTTGTCTCTATTTGAAGAATCTCCGTTTGAATGAAGAAGAACCTATGTCCCTCCACAGCAAGCAGAGCAGCAGGTACCACCTTCCGCTGCCTTCCTAGTAGCTGGGATACAGGTACATGGTCTGTACTTGCCCCCTTAGCTGTACCACGGCTGACTTTGAAACAAAAGCCAGTTACGGGGAAAAGCACATGGCAGCAATACGAGCAGCCCCATCCATGTACAGGACGCAGCAGTGCCGTGGAAGCAGTCCAGATCCAGCTTTCAACATTTCCGTGGTCCAGGCTGCAGTATCTGTGATTATCTACACAGTTCCTGGTAACTTAGACTCCCAGCCTGATGCTGGGACCTTCTTGGCGACATTGTGAACTAACCAATGTTTTTAAGTAAATTCCTTTCCTGGTTAAATTAGCCAGAGTTGCTTTCCATAGCTTGCAGCTAAGAAATTTGAATGCCATAATCTTCTCATTATCCTGTTAACTCCATTTTTTCCTAGTGTCTTTTTCAGGTCAGCAGCTTTCTGTCTTCGCTCTCCACTCTACATTTTAATTTTCTTTTTTCTCGTCTTTATCGTATTTTTGTCCTTTCTCTGTGTATTCTGAGATATTCATGGTTGTCTTTCACCTTATGGTTTGTTTTTCTGCAGTGCTAACTGGACTTTCAATGGCAATTTGACTTGTGCAATTTTATCTTCATATTGTTTTCGATCCTCTTTATCTCATCAAGTTATATATTCATATATCTGTCCCCCAACATCTCAAACACCCCAGGTCCAAGACCAAAATTCTCCTCGGCCTGTTTGAGCAATTCCCCCCTGTGGTCTCCAACTTGGGGGATGGCACCTCTCCCATTGGGCTGCTCTGACAGAGCCACCAAACCCTGGGCTCATCATGTCCTCTATATGAACTCCGCCATAGCTCGGCCCTCATCACTTCTCCCCTGGACCCCTGCAGCAGCCTTCTAATCAACCCCCACCTCCACTTTACCTCCCTCCAATCTCCACTCGGCTGCCAATTTCATCTTTCTAACATACGCATTTGATCATCATGGTGAAGGCGGTAAATCCCCCTGGAGAGCCAAGTCCAAGTTCCTCCAGTTGGCAGACAGATCATGATCAGCCCCGGTGGCCTTTCCCATACCACCTTGTGCTGCACCGTCCCCGGGACACTGGCCGCACTAAACATGTCGGCAGATCCTGAACATATCACACGCTCTTGCATCTACACTTTGACAATGTGACATTTTGCTCTATTGTTTTTTTCTTCTTCTTTATGGCATGTCTTTCTTCCATCTTACCCCCTTGTTTAGTTGGCTAATTAGGCTCAGTCATAAAAAACTCAGCCCAGTTGTCAACTATTTGGGTAGCCTTCCCTGATGCTCCCAACGGAGGATAGAGCAGAACTTTCCCTCTTATCACCTGGCATATCCTGTTTTTTTCTCTGCTATTGCACTTAGAACAGTGTATTGTCACTCTCCATAGCCCTGCCTCTACCTCCTCTCCCCACCACCCTTACCATACACTCCTTGTCTCTTCTGCCTGTACGTGCAGCTCTAAGCACAATGCTAGGCATATAGGGGGTGTTCAATAAATGTCTTAAATAAATAATCCAGTTGCACCATCTAGGAGAGCAATTTGCACACATTGTCTCCTTTGCTGGCCTGCAAACACTCTTAGAATTCTTTTTTGAAATCTGTCTCCTGCTGTCTACTACCATGCTGTTCTCATTCTAGACACACAATGTGTTGAATTAAATTACCATTAGTGCTTCATATGTCCAGATAAACCTACATGGTGTTCATCAAAAACAACAAAATGTTCATTTTTACAATGCTGACCAACAACATGATGCCATGATATTGAAACAGATGGTTAGTGCAACTTTCATAATTATATGGAATGCATCCTTTCAAACAGCAAATTGCTGTCGAACCTTTTGGCATCTAGTCCATACTTAATAGTTTGCATTGTTCCTGTCAGGATTTTGTACTAAGGTACCCACTATCTTCAATCAGGGCCTCCTAGGAAGATAATTCTCTGTAGCCAGAATGTCCAATCTACCACAACCTGGATAAAATAGCCTACAGAATGATTCAACTGTCTTTGCTGCAATTGTGTGCTCACCAAGCCTATGCATTATTTATCTGATGGGTGATAGAAAGTAAAAAAAAAAAAAAAGAAAAAAATTTCTTCTCTACCTCCTGGACAGGGTTTTGTTAGTCATGAAAAATTCTGATTCTGAATTTCTTTTTGTGAGATTTCATATATCTTTTAAGACATTACCCATGGCCTGCTACAATCAGATACATCAACATTTATTAATATTTTATAGTAGCTATAACTTAATCCCAATATTTGATAAACATGCTTACACCTAGATAGAGATTTGAGAAGCAAAGAGGGTTTTCATACTATTTTGAGGGTAGATTGTTTCAGCTGTTGATTAATGTCATTTAATTTATGTCTAGTCTTTTATAGGGGATATGAAAACACATTTTTTTTACTAATCAAAGTAATATATTGATTATTGTATGAAACATATAAATTTCAATCACAGTAGATTTATTTATTCCATAGTCTTTGGTGGAATCGTGGGTAGAATCACCACAATGTTCTACCTCTATCTCTATCTCTCTCTGTTTCCGTCTCTATCTCCACCGAAGTTAGAGAATTCAAATAAGTTCCATGTGCATATTCTTAGTGGTTCTCAATAGCTTACCACAACCCAACTGGACCCAAGAGCACGTCTGTCTATACATCCCACTCCAACAGTTCTCCATTTCTGACCATCTCAAGTCTGATTTCTATTCCTCAACTTCCCTCACTCTGGTCACATAAGAGCAAACTGAATTCATCTATTTTTTTCATATTTTAATGAACATAAAAGAGATTCCTGATGGCATTATCTAGAATTCTATTTCCAGGATAGATATTGTCCTTTTATTAAAATAGCTAATGGTATCCACTATGATATATTAATATATTAATATCTCCTCAGATATATTAATATATCTGAGGAAATCTATTGGGTGCTTGGAATATGGAGAGTGCCCTGTTCACTTACAATGGGGGCTTCTTCTAAGAGAGTCTAACTTCTGTCTCTGAAGGTATGCTTACATTCACTCCCTAACTGAGCTCCTACTTACAAATTGAATTGAAATTTAATCTGGCATCCAATCTCTCCTTGATAGACCCATTGCAAAAACGAATGAAGAACAAGAATTTAAAAAAAAAAGAAAAGAAAGAGAGAAAAGAAAAGGAAAATGGGAGCCTGAGGAGCCCTGCCAACTGCAGTGGAAAGAAAGGGACATACATTACACCATCTCTTCAATCTTTTCAATCACCTTGAAAAGTGGGTGTCATTTTTGCTGCATTTTACCGAAGAAGAAACTGAGGTTTAAAGATATTCAGCAACTCACCAAGGTCACAGAGGTGAGAGGTGGTACAGCAGGGATTCGAACACCAATTTGTCAGACTCCTACCGCACTTTTGGCATCGCTCCCAAATCCCATGTTTTCTCTTTGCCTTTATCATAAAGGTGCTGTTACATATTTTACAACATGTTTTCCTAATCAAGCTAAAGGATCTGTGATTAAGAGTTTCTTTAAAAGATTTGTATAGGGTAAGTTAGACTGCTGTTCTGCTCCAGCTTCTGAAAATGACCCGAATCTTGGAGAAAAAGTAAAAAATAAGAAATCAATTTTCAGGCCCGGAACTGAGGTCAGAAGAGCACTAGGGTCAGCTTTTTCAGTGGGGTCTTTTGCCAAACCAGGCATACTAGAGTTTTAGTTTTCACAGCCTCAGGGGATGTGTGAAATAGAATAGAATGCCCAGGGATGGCCCCAGGTGGGATGTAACAGGTGATGGTCCAGAGAAAGACGGGATCCCAGAGCGTTACACCCTAATTCGGTGTAGGGAAAAACCAGAAATATCCCACTCTCAGACTCAGGATACTGCAGGAAAGATCAGCCTGGCTCTGGGCAGAGTGTAGAGGAAAAAAGCCCCTGAGAATTTAGAGCTACTAGTTGGTTCCCTTGAGTATGTAAAGCCCTAATTCAAACTCCTCATGAGATCCTAAAAACCTCAAGCCAAAAATTTAATTTGCCACAAGGGTTTTCATCCAGTGAAATTAATTCCACCTAACACAGGTGGTATTTGGAAATGTTTGGGGATGTTTGGGGGTTCTCATAATTACTGGGTGCACTACAGGCACTTTGCCGGTAGAAGCAGGGACACAAAATCTACATGATGAAGAAATGTCCCACCCAAAATGCTAACACCACACTCTTTGAGAAACATTTATTTAATATAGATGGGCAACACCCTACGGCACCTGAAAAAGAACAGCTAAATTTGCCTGGAAACCCGTGTCTTTATCTCAGATTTCAAGAATGTTCACAATTCTCAAAGGAAAATAAGAAAATCATAGTCAAAAATAAATAAATAAGAAAATAAAGCACAACCCACTGTGGCCATGAGATCCTGTGCCCCCCACCCCCACCACCGAGGGACTGCAACTTCCCTACTGGCACCTGGACAGGGGTAGATGTCTGAGGTTCCCTGGAGTCACTGGCCCCCCAGCACCCCATGGCAGTGCCAGCTCCTGGCACCCTGCCTGACCCTCCTGACACCTGCGCTCAGGCCCCTGCTGAAGGTAGACGGTGGCCTCTACTGGCTGACGCTGCAGATTCAGTCCATGGAGAAGGTAGCAGCAGGTGCGGGGTGTAGACACGAGTGGGGTGCATGGCATCAAGACAACCCACGCTGGGCGGGGGGGGAGATCCACACCTGAGCTGAGGCTCCAAGCCCATAGTGTGCACGGCGTTGTCCCATTGGCTTCACTTACAAAGCACAAATTCACTTTCATTAATGATTCAGAATTTCAGCATGGCATCTGCAGAGCATTAAATCCCACACGAGGAGCCTTGCTGTGCTTAGGGTCTCATGTGACCACCCCAGCGACACACCATACAGCCAGCCCGGCTCCTAGCCACACCAAGCACCCACGGATGCTGCCAGGCCAGCTCTCAGCTGTCAGGGGCTGCTTTTCTCCTTCTCAGGCGCATAAATCTAGCCACAAGAATTCTAGAGCCAGGTATTGAAAAGGGGTTGGGAGGTCTCATTGTCCACATAAAGTACGCAGTGGTTCATTTAATGTCCTTGTTTTCAGCACCCACTTCCTCAGCCAGGAATTCCCAAGGCTGGCTTTCCTCTGCTTCCGACTCTCCGTAGAATAAACCTGCGGTCCTCTGCCGGGGAGGAGGACTGGGATCCAGGTGGAAATGGAATGAGGGAGGGGGCAACTGCTTCTCATCAGCACTTGCAGACAATCTTTCTGTGTCTAGCCCCACACAAACCCCGTTTTCAGAGGTACTGCTTTCAATTTCCAAAAGCTTCCATTTCTGGACCTCTGTGATGTAACTTGACTTGGCTTGCCTTCCTCAGCTTACATGTCAATTTCCTCTGAATTGCTAATTCAGTTACCACTTGCTTATTTCCTTTCTAGCTTCCAAAATTGTGCTGCTGTTCTCTCCACTCTTTTTTTTTTTTTTTTTATTCTATGGGCTTTTTGCTTTTCAAAAATCTCTATAGTTGTCATCTTTGTTTGGGTTTGGGAAGGGGCAGAATGGTACATACATGTGTAATCAATTCTACGTGTTTAACCGGAAGTCTCCCTTTTCATTTTCTTCCCCATTTAAAAATAGAAGTTCTCTTTCTCTGTTCTCCTCTACCCCAGTGGTTATATACAGGAAGTACTAGTTGTGGTTAGATCCACAATTTAGGCCTGGATGCAGGATCCTGAGAAGCCTGGCCTCCATGGGGAGGAAGTGTTGACATTGTAAGGACAGGAAGAAGGTGCATGGGTGCTGGACAACTGAGCAATAAAACATCAGATACCTAATACTTAATTTAAGGGGAGCTCCAAGGACATGGTTGTGACAATGGTGATTCCTGCTTCTCTAGAAACTGCTACTGTCACATGAGGGTGAGGCTCCACCAGTGGCATCTGTGCCGTGGATGCCCTTGACCCTGAGCAATAGACCCAACTGGACCAATCAGATGAACTCCCCTTGGAGTTTCAACTTGGGGCCAAAATGAGAGCATTAGGAGTTATCAGTAACCAAGGCAGGTCTGGCAGCAGTCTAGAGGGAGACCCTCCAGTTCCATTGCGGAAGCCCCAGAGCCACTATAGTCCCCACACGTCATAAGCCCTTTTTGTAGGTCAGCTCCTTTTTGTGTTCTGTGAGATACCACCATGCAACACATCTGCCCAAGAAATTCTTCCTTTTCTTTTTTTAAGATGCTGCACTCATTTGCCAAGATACAGTGGAGCACTGAGCTGAAGTTGCAAGAACCAATTACGTATATGTCTTCCCAACTTGATGTCCACTGACTTCACAATGACAACTTAAAACCAGCCATGATGGGAGTCTTTACACCACAAGAATTGGAAAAGGCTACAGATCAGGGTTCTGGAGTCTAACCCCACCCCTCACCAGGAGAGCTGACTATAAAACATTTCACAGCAGAACAGCATTGATTTTATTCTAAATTGTGCACTTCCCTGGCCCTCTGCTGGCCCATCCCTAAGTGGGTACAATACTTCTGCTTTCCTTTCTTCCCAGAGATATTGTTGAGATTTAACTGAAATAAATGGCAAAGAAAATAAAGGATTTAAATGAGTCAGATGTTTGGTATTTTTGACATTATAAATTGGACAATTTCAATTGATTTCAATTAACATTAAATTGATTGTAGATTAATGACATATTTTTAATGGATCGATAATTTTATGAGAATAGAACATATACTGGACATATATAAACTTGAATGGCTTATGCATAACTTGAGGAAATAAAGATAATAAAATAATAATCAAAACATATTAGAAATATAAGTGAGTAAATTCTCCATCCATTCTCTTTAGCAAATTGCAACAACCCCCAGCCAGAATTATAGAGAGGAAAAAACTCAGTTATCTTTTAACAACCTCCTGGCTCTTCCATTTGGTAGGAAATGGAAATTTGAAGCATTTTTCTCTGAAAGATTAAAACAATCATCTAGTCTGAAGATGAAAAAATCAACTGTCAGTATAATACATTATTACTTTGTATTTATATACAAATACATATTACAAAGTGAATTTATGTGCCTTATCTTCTTTGATTCTATTAACACCTATTTTTATTTTACATTCTCAATTCAACTCTTACCTTGCCTTTTTTCTTTTACTTACATATAAAATAAAGGTTCTCAGATAAAATATGGCTTGGATTTCAATTTCAGGTGCAGAGTAAGGATGTGCTAGTACTGCATTTAGATCCATATCTTAGGTTTTGTGCTCTGTGTTCTGAACAATTGAATTAACACTAACTTTGTGTCCCTCACTGAAAATAGATGTTGACTCGGGATAATGTGGATATTTATCATTGTGAAAAAATATGTGTAAGGTAAGCAATTCAGATAACATTAGAAAACGACAACAAAACAGGTGCTCTTATAAATAAGGTGCTTTTGAGAACGTAAAGAAGGGAGAGCCCTTGTCCACCGGGACCGCGGTTGAAGGACAAAAGAGGAAAGAGTCTAAATAAGTAAATCAGATACGTGAGTCGGAAGGAAAGTTAGCTTCCCAGATGAGACATTACTGGCTCTCAGTTTCATTTTTCTTCTTCCTTGAGCCATCTCTCATCCCTTCTCGTAGTGGGAGAATTTTATTAGGGGAACTCATTCAAAAGATTTGCTCAAACATAATTCTGAAAGCAAATTTGCAAGAGAGGGATTTTGCTAAGAAAAGCCTAAGAGAAATGTTTGTCACATATAAGGAGCAGCCTAATAAAATTTGTAGGAGGAAAGGGAATATCAAGACCTGGAGAAATGAAGAAAAGAATTTGTATGAACAAGAGAGGAGCAAAATTTTACTGAAACAAGGAAAGGAAGGGACTTAAAGACAGTTATGTTGCATAACGTATTACTATATCTTTATTTATGAACAATTCAGAATTATACAGCTCTCATGACCCAAGCTTTTATTTCCACACCAGAATAAAAATTGCAAAGGAGTCCACATGCAGAAGCCGCTCTTTTTGTCCTGCTAGGTGGCCTCCCCCATCCCCCTCCTCACATGCCAAATATATGCTCACCCACCAAAACCCTTCTCAGGTCTTTTATCTTTAAACATGATCTCTGATTTAGAATGAAAAGCTTTGCCCAGCTAAAGCAATTTCATGCATCACTGAGCAGGAAAGTTTCTTACCCAAGCCCATGGAATCTATCATATACTATCACTTGTGTATATTCTATATATTTTTAATTATCTTGTAGCTTTTGAGGCTGGCAAAAATTATAACTTCACAATGCTGATAACTTATCCATATTAGAATTGAATAAGTGAAACATTCAGGGTAATAAAAGAATAAGCATATTCCAAAAATTCCATTACACTGGATAATGTAATGGCCATTGTCAAAGCTGAGGGCTATAGGAGATCTTCTCAGCAAAAAAAAAAAAAAAAAAAAGAAAGATTCTCTGGGACTTGGCAGTTTTGGGAAATCTCCATGAATACAACTTGGCAACAGTTTCATCAGTGCTTGTTTGTTTACTCATATATAAATAGTTCCTGAGCAGCTACTCTGTGTCAAGCCATGTTCATAGCATTTGTTTTCTGGAGTAAACAGGATGAAAAAGGTACTGTTTCACAGATATCACCTTATAAATGAAGGAGGAAAACAAGCAAATGCACAAGAAACATGTCAGCTACTGACAAAGTGCTATATAGTGATGTGACGTGATAGATCAAGACCAGGTGGCTGTTTTACATTGTGTGGGCAGAGGAGGTCTCTTCAAGGAAGTAATATTTCAATTAAGCAAGTATGCCTGGCAATAAGAAGCAGCCAAGTGCAGATCTTGGAAGAAGAAGATTCCAAGCAGAGGAAATAGATGTCCTAAGCATGGAAGGAGGTCCGTGTGGCTAGAATGTGGTGCATGAGGAGGGAAGGCATGAGGTGAAATTGGAAATGCAGGCAGAGGCCAGATCATGGACAGTGGGCAGAGTAAGCAGGAAAAAGAGACTGTATTCTATTCTGGTTGCTATAGAAAGCTTTTCTAGGGTTTTAAGAAGGGGAGTAATGAAATCAGATTTAAATTTTTAAAAGACGTTGGCTGCTATGCATAGAATGGGTCATAAGGTATCAAAAGTGAAAGCAGAGGGAAAGTTCAGAAGCTATGACAGTAGCCACAATGAAAGCTGGTAATGGCGTAGATGAGGTCAATAGAAATAGAGATAATGAGAAGTGGTCAGGTTCAGCACATCTTAGAAGTGCCCTCAACAGGTATTGCGTATGAATTGAACAGGAAGGTGCTGAGGAGAAACAAAATCATAAATTTTTTGCTGGAGGAACAGAGTGGATGATGGTGCATTAACTAGGATGGAGATACCAGGGAGGAACAAGTTTACTGAGAGGATGTAAAGAGATATGTGTTCTCTTTGGTCACATTAAGTTTGAGATGTTTATTAATATCCGAATGCAGATTAGATAGTGAGTTACGCCTGCCTGAAGATTAAGAAGGTATCAGCCCAGAGATAATCACATGAGACTCCCTGGCTTACAGATAATATTTAAAACCACGGAGTAGATGAGGTCTATAGTAGCATCTGTAACAAAGGGGATAGGAGAGATCCGTGGGGCTGGCAGAGAAAGTTTCATAAAATAGGAAGAAAAGTTTCATAAAACAGAACTCAAACCAGGAGAGATTAGCATCATAGACGCCAAGGGAACAAAGTGTTTCAAAAAGGAGGAAAGAGTCAGCTGAAAGATCAAGGAAGTTAAATGACAAAAGTAATTATTGGACTTGGCAATCTGGCAGTCATCAGGAACCTTGACAAAATGAGGATCGGGGGGCGGTACTGACGAAAGTGCAGTTAGCAGGAGTTGAATACTATCGTGTCAAATGGAGACGACATCGACTGTTAGCCATGTGAGATGTGGAGGGAAAAGAAATAAACGGATAACTGGAGAGGAATGTGAGGTCCAAGGTTTTTTTGTTGATTTTTTTTTTTTTTTTTTAGATAGAAGATATTAGGACATGTTTCAGTATGGAGAAAGAAATTGATGCAGGAGTTGGGTGTGGATAATGGCAGGTACAAACAGCCTGAGAAATCAAAAAGTGTTGGGATCCAGGGTATAAGTAGATAGAGTGGCATTAGAAGGCAACAGACGCCCTTAATCCACAGTAAAAAGAGGGAAGTCAGAAAATACAGGATAGATGGAGATACGTTGACAGATTTGATGGTGGGTAGAGCTGAGTTTCCATGTGATTGCTTCTATTAATGAACTGTGAGATAAGGCCATCTGCTAAGGGGAAGAGAAGAACATTTGAAGAGAGATTAAAGGGTATAAAACAGATATTTTGGACAATGAGAAATCGAACATGCTAGTGAAATGCAGTGAGATTATGGGACAATGTTGGTTATTCATTTGAGATTTGTTGATGGGCAATTAGAATCATTTAGAGTATAACAAATCAGCATCACTGTATATTTTTCTCCAGAAACGTTTAGCTGCTTGAGTTAGGCGTGCAGAAAGTAAATTGTTGAATTGGACCTACAGGGGAGATTTGTAAATAAGAGCAACATAGAAAAGTAAGAGTTTCCAATGGAGTAATTAAAATAAAGGATCTGGAATCGAAGGGGCATAAGAAGGAAAGTGATGGCACAAGGCTTGTAATGGATCATGAGAATTTGTTGGAATCATAGATGGAGGAATTGAGGTGGAAAAATTTGCTCAAGCGGAAGGAATAGTGTAGGTGGGCTGGAAGGAGAGGAGGTGGGCATCAGAAGGTCATGCTTGATGTCCAGGTTATTAAGTGGTCTCGTTATTGACGATGACCATGTCCAGGGTGCAGCCAGCAGAGACAATTGCTGAAGTGGATGGAGGACAAGTAATGGAGGCGAAAGGCTGAGGTACTAAGAAACCAGAATGTGGGGTAGATCCCCTGCATGGGTGTTGAAGTCATCAAGAACGGTGCAAGGTTGAAACAATGAGACAGTCCTGTGCTAAACTCATCAACAATTCATCCACAAAAAGGGATGTATCCAGATATCAGTTGAAAGCAGCCATTAAGAAGGATTGCAGGTATTACAGTCTAATGGCAAGGACAAAGGAGGTAGAGGTTTAGAAGCGAGGGAAGGAGAAATTGCTTACAAGTGGCAACCAAGAAAATGCAAGATACTATCATGGAGCAAGAAGATGAAGAGAGAGGCTAAGAAGGAATACAGAGGAGGTTTTGATGATGGATGTAAATCATGTTTACTACGCTGTCCAATAAATACTCACAGGTCTGGGCAGAGTACTAGGCGCTGTGTGTGGACACAGCAATGAACAAGACAGTCATGGTCTCTGCTCCCAAGGAACGTGCATTCTGGCTGGAAGGGGGGGGCGGAAATGAACAAATAATAAAGAAAACAAATCAGATACGGTTCAGGGCAAAGAAGAGAACTTAAACAGTGTGATTGTGATCTGACCAAATGGCTACTTTAGATCAGGAACTGAAAAGGGACTCTCTCAAGGGAGACTTTTAAAACAGGGCCCCGCAGAAGGGCTGGGACGGGCAGGGGTAGAAATGCATCCAAATAACGGGGTGCACAGTCCAGGGGATGCCAGGTCACTGAGGGGAAGGACTCGGGCAAACCAGGGTGTGAGACGTGTTAGGAAGGATTGCACCTCCAGGTGGCATGGCAACGGTAATGGTTTCCTAGGGCTGTCATCATAAAAGGACCACAAACCACGTAGCCTGAAATAACAGAAATTCATTCTGTCACATTTCTGGAGGGCAGAAGTTTGAAATCAAGGTGTCAGCAGGGTTGGTTCCATCTGGAGCTTTTGAAGGAAATTCTGTCCCATGCCTCTCTCCTGGCTGCTGGTGAAACCCCTGGCTTTCCATGGCTTGTAGCTGCGTCATTCCACATTCTGCCTCCATCTTCACATGGCTGACTTTCCTCTGTGTGGCTGTATCTCTATGTCTCTGTGTCCCAAGGTCCCTCTCCTTATAATGACACCGGTCATGGGATTTAGGGCCTACCTTCAGCCAGTATGATCAAATCTTAACTTGATTACATGTGCAAAAACCCTATTTCCAAATAAGGTCATATTCACAGGTTCTGAGTGGGCAAGAATTTTAGGGGGACACTATTCAACCCAGTACAGCAGCCACAGGGTCTTCCCAGTTCTCCACATGGGAGTGCTCTCTCTTGCATGGCCATAATCACTGAGCACGGGCTCAAGCAGGGGTGTTGCCCCAGACACATGAGGCTGAGCACTGCCTTCTGTCTTCTGAAGCAGAGCACCACTGTGCAGGGGCAGGAGTGTTGGAGGGGCATGGAGACTCTAGCACTCCACCCTGGGGAGTAGGGTTGGGACTGCACCAACTGCAAGAGGCCATTAGAGGGAAGGTGGAACGCACTTAATTTGGGATTACATCTGGGCTGTGGCAGAGACAGGCAGCATCAACAGGCTCATGGACTGAACTGATTCTCCTCCAACTTCCTATGTTGAAGCCCTAACCCCCAATGTGACTGTATTTGCAGATAGAGATGTTGGGGAAGGTAATTAAGGTTAAATGAGGCCATAATGGTGAGGCCTCAATCCGATAGAGTTGATGTCCTTGCAACGAGAGGAAGTGATGCCTGGGAGCTACCTTTCCCTCAGGCAGGCACAGAGACGGGGCCACCCACGTGAGGGCACAGCGAGAAGGCCACTCTCTGCAAGCCTGGAACGGAGGCTTCATCAGAGACCATCCCTGACAGCACTTGAACTTGGACTTCTAGCTTCCAGGTCTGGGAGAAAATAAAGTCCTGTTGTTTTAGCCACCCAGTGCGTGGTACTTGTCATGGCAGCCCTAGCAGGTTAAGACAGCAAGTCTCCCTTCAGGTCTAGCAAATAGGAGTCAAGTGCCCCGCAGAGAAGAAGGCGAAAGGAGAGGGGAAGGAAGGATGGGATCAAGGTAGCGAGCTCTGCATCTTATTGAAACATCTCTTCAATCATCATGACAGAGTTTCAATTGATTATAAAGAATGTTTTAGTAAACAAATATTTATTGCAGACTTATTATGTACAGGCCACTTAGTTGCATCACCATATTTCAGACACCTGGCAGAATCTAGGGGTGATTAATAGACTTGGTCTGATGCCAAAGAGAGAGTGACTTTGTCCGGCCGCCGTGTGATCACCATACCTATGCATTGCATGGAAATAATGTTCACCCTCTGGTATCGTGATTTCAAAGAGATGGAAAATAAACCTGTGCTGTAAAAGTAATAGGACATTAACTATTTCTTAATGTTGAGGAAAACATCATTTGTTTTTTCACAACAATCCTCTGGCACTATAGACATTGTTCTCTGTGTCACCTCTAGCAACAAGCACTGAAATGGCTTCATCCATTTCAACTACATCTTCTAGTTGTAACTTCATGTTCTATTCCTGCTGTCCCAAGCCATTTCCATTTGATCGCCACATGGGGAATTATTTTGATCCTTGATAACAAGTTTAGAAGCTCCTAGCAATTCGATTTCACAGTTTGTATTCACTTTAACCTATTCCTGAATGGTCTCCCTGAAAGAGCATACAAAGAAAAGACAAGGGGTCACTTTGAAGGTCTGGTCTGGTTTAACATCTTTATTAGCAATCTGGGAGCATGCGAAAACACCACAGTAATGAAATCTGATTCTAAGTTGGGAGTTGCTGCAATAACAGAGGAATAAATTGAGGAGAAAACCACAGAGTAACTGAAATTCAACTTGGCAAGTTACAATCTAATACATCTGAGAACTAAAAATGAATTCAAAACATAGACCGTAAATGGATGAGTGAAGCCAGTCAAATATTAATGTCCTAGAAGGCCTGAGGGTGAGGGTAAAGTTAATCGTGTGTGTTAGCAGCACTGAGATGGGCTGGACAATGATCAATGCTATTTCGTAGAGCAGGTAAGGAAGTACTGCAGGAAATGAAATGTAAAGGATCGGGGAGATGGCATTTAGAGTTCAATATTGACTGGATGTGTTATAATTTGAAAAATCCTTCCATTACAAAGAAATTAAAGCCATGTATCAAGGGAAGAGTGGAAGAAGAGGAATGACATTGGCAAAAACAAGTACGGTGGAGGATGAAAGCAGATACACGTGACCTGGCTGCTTTAGCAATTGTTAAAGGCTCCAGAAAGCAGTGTCACACAGTGGGTACGAATTTCAAAATCAGACTGGGTTGAGTCTTCCATTCTGCCTCCTACTAGTTGTTTGACATCGGGCAAGTTATGTAATTCTCAGCGTCTCAGTTTCTTGGTCTGAAAATCTGAACTAGTAGAAAGAAATATCTAGTTCTTAGTATTGAGAAGTGAACGAGATAGATAAATCAATAAGAATAATCAATAATTATTAATAATAAAGATAAATTCTCAATAAACATTGACTGCAACAAACAACACTAATAATGATCCACATGTAATTGGAAAGGTTCTTATATTACGGTACATTTTGGCTTGATATTTTACTTTACGTCAGTGATGATTTTTTGCAGGGGAAATTTTCTAGACATGACATTCAACTTAGAGTTTCCATCCAACGGTTCAACAGCCTCTCTGGAAGCAGAGCGCTAACGGTAAGTAGTTCACTGCCCCCATCGGTTTCTCCACTGCACAATTCTACCATCTGTCCTCCCATCTCTTCTTAATCAGAATAGCCCTAATAGGCAGTCCTAGATCTAGCGTTTTTTTTAAACCAAGAGATTACGGAATGAGAGCCAGATGGTAAATTTGAGCATATCTAGGACAATCACTTTATTTAGCTACAAAAACAAACAAACAAAATTAAACAGTGGTTTCTCCTTTTTTGATGTGTTGGCCAGATATCTCCTTGAACTTTTTTAGATGACAAAAAAATTTCCATCCACTTGTCAGGTAGCACTCATAATCTCAAACCACGGCATGGCGAAGTCAGAGTGTGTTTTAGTTGTGCCGGTTTTAAGAAATCTCAGTTATGTATAGTTGTTTCCTGTTGCCTATGTCAGGACTTCTCTTCTGTGGTTTTAGGCTGAAGGGCAAATGAGAATACTCTTTTTTAAAAGGAAAATATTTCAAGGGAATTTCTGATGAACCAAAGGACATAAAGATGGACGAAGTGTGAGTTTCCGCCCAGGAGAATGTTGTAAATCACCACGTTAAATAGAGTTTCCTCTTTCCTGAAGTTTGCTTGCTGATTTATACACTTCCCAGAGACCCCAGAGGTAATGAAGTGTGTTCCCACAAAGGCCCTTTTCTGACGTTAGAAGCCTGGCTTGCTCATTGTAATTTAGACATATTAATTAACAAGACTGGACACATTCCTTTTTCAATTGAAAACCTGTGCTCCAATGGCTTGATCAATCTGATAACACTAAAATAAAAACCATTCTGCTCCCAAAGAATTTTTTTTCTGAGAAAAGAAATGAATGACTTATTGCTTCTAGACATAGTCCAGACATGTCAATTTCTTTTTCCAAATTGAACATTTTTCGAAAAGTCAACTATCAAGTAGATTCTAGCAGAGACATTACTTTGAGATAATAGATCAGTCATCTCAAACCTTTCTATATCATCTTGATTTTAATGCTATTGAAATAATTTACTGTACTTTACATTATTTCCAAGGAGGCATCAAGCTATTAATATGTTTTATAAGTAATTATTGATACGTTTTGGAGTCTTGAAAAAAACTTGATTAGCTCAACAAATATCTCACTTCTTCCCTTAACGTTGTGACTCCACATTGTAGCAGAGATGATGCTTTAATAAATATTAATATTTATAGCACTTTTTATCAGACATTCATTTTTTCCTAAAGGAGTTGTCTTCCTCAAGAAATAAAAAAAGTAGCACTGTATGTTTCTGTAAACATGAACATCAAAAAAATATAATGTTCTACTTTGAAATTCAGTCACATTAGAAACAATTTATTATTTGAAAAGTATGTTTTCCAACACAAAATTTGCTGATATAGTCCATACGTGTCTCAATTAATTTTCGGGCTCCTAGCCTGCAAGTGAAAAGTAGCTTTAGTTCTGTTTGAGGTTGATGTTTTTGTAGCTTATTGAAACAGAAATGACAGAATGCCAATTTACTTTGCACTTGTACGCTGTGTGTAGGAGTCAAATAAACAATCACGTAAGGCATATTGAATTCTTTTCAGCTGGGGGCATGCAGTTCATGTGTCTCGCTGTCTGAGGAACAGCCGTGTAGAACAAGAGGCTGAATGCCTCACGGGGTTTCGATGACAGGAGCATTCCTTCCGCCTGCTCTCTGGATGCGGCAAACGTGCCCACACTTTGGTTAGCTCTTGTATGTTGATCTGACCTCAGTTTTGGGTGAAAAAGTTATCTTCGGGAATTTGCTGATCAAATCGTTATTACTCAGCTGAGGAAAGCAATCACAAAGAGAATAAAAATTCATTTTCATTTACTCGCGGTGCTTCTCTGAGGTCTATGTCTCTCTTTTCATGAAGTGCTTTGATTAGATAGAACTAATCCTTGATTTTTTTGGATACAAATATTGTTAGAAAAATATTCTGTTTTGAAAGCAGCATTTGTACTTCTTTTGGTGAAAAAAAAAGGTAATTACTTGGAAGAAAGTACTCGTCCTCTATAACACCTACACTTTGTTTCCATCTCCGCATAAGCACCAAGGAGATAATGCCTCTCCAATCTGCCTCTAGATGATCTTGTCTGGGGAAGTTTAGAAGATTTGCTAAATTTGCCCTGTACCAGTATGAGTTATTATGCCCCGTATGATTGAATCACACATTTCCTGCTGCATCAAGGTTATCCACATATCTGGAGCAAATTCCATTTTGTCGTAGGTAAAAGCAAACCGTCCTACATTAGGTCCGATAGCACAGCATTAAACGTCTGCTACCTTAGGGGTGCTCTTCACTTTCCAGATTAAAATTTCTGATAAATATGTGTATATTTTCATTTACCATTTTAATGCCTATGACTTGGAAGTCTATTCGCCAAAAATGTCCTTTGTTATGGGAGGGAAAAGATGGAGACAGTGTCCCTATTATATACTAGAGAAAATTGGCCCTGTATGTATTTATTTATTTTTAATTTCAGAATATTACAGGGGCACAAACGTTTTGGTTGCATGATTGTTTTTGTACAGATTGAGTCAAAATTATAAAGTGTGTCCATCACCCAGATAGTGTGCGTTGCACCCATTGGGTGTGAATTCACCCATCCCCTTTTCCCCTTCCCACCTGCTGATTTCAGTTGAATTTGACTACCATATGTGAACATGAGTGTTGCTCTATTAGCTCCAATTTAGTAGTGAGTACGTGTGGTTTTTGTTTTTCCATTCTTGTGATATTTCACTTAAAAGGATATCTCCAGTTCCATCCAGGTTATTACAAAAGGCATTAGTTCACCATTTTTTTATGGCTGAGTAGTACTTCATGGTATACATATAATACATTTCATTAATCCACTCATGTATTAATGGGCACTTGGGTTGTTTCCACATCTTTGCAATTTGTGAATTGTGCTGCAAGTGTCTTTTTTATAAAATGCCTTTTTTCCCTTTGGGTAAACACCCAGTAGTAGAATTGCTAGATCAAGTGGTACTAAACCATTTCTTCTGTCTCTAAATTGCTCAGTTTGTAATTGATACATTGTCCTTGAAATGCTTTTACGTCATAGGGGCTATGTTGTTTTTAAAACAATTAAAAAGAACTTATGCACCTGCAATTCTGTTCCCTAAGAAGGGAAATTAACAGGAGGGAATAAAGAAGGAGGAAAAGAGAGAAAGCTAGCCCTCAATGTGATTAAAGCTTGAGGGTTGGGGAAAAAAGAGATGAAGAAAAAGAAAGCAAGTATTAATACATGTTGAAATTCAAAGTACAGAGTTAACTGGCCATCTGAGAAAGCCAAAATCACAAGGAACTGGAGCAAGGATTCAGGGATTTTCAGAGTCCCTGAAGCTCTCCAGGGTGCTTTTAACAATGCAGCTTCCAGGACCCCACACTATTCACCTGAATCAGGAGAGGCGGGGAGGAGACCCAGAAATTTGCATGTTAACCACTTCCCAGGGGATTCAGAGGTGCAATGAAATCTGACAGCTGCTTGTATATTAAGTCCAATGCACTAAAAAAAAACAGAAAAAAATAGCACTGGCCTCCCCAACCCCTAACTGTCCCAATGGCCTTTAATTGGTCAACTAACATAACCAAATATATCTGTCATGTATCTCATCATCAAAACGCTTTCAAGGCTAACACCTTCCATCTGGCAGCATCTGGTAAGTATCTCCTGTCTCCCCTCAATGACGTAGCTGTCTCCTCTCTGGTGTCTCTGGTTCCACCCTTAGCCCCTTCTATGTATCCCCCAAAAAGTAGCCAGAGGGGTTTTTAAACATGAAAATAAGATGCTATTACTCTTTTTCCTAAAACTCTCCAGTGACTTTCTAACATCTTCAGAGTAAAATTCAAAATACGTCTCCGGAGCTGCAAAGCAGCACAAGATTCCGCCCCAGCCACCCGCCCACCTCCCTCATCTCCCAACTTTCTCCCCCTCGCTTTGTGCCCATTATTCTCCTGCCACAGTTGCCTTCTTTCAGATCCTCAAACATGACAAACCTGTTCCTCCCTTAGGGCTGTGGAGCTTGTAACTGGTGAGCTGAATGGGCTAAATGTGGGAGGGCACGATCAGAAAGGAGCTTCATCCTTCGCCCACCACTGCTCTGAAAGGCGCTCTGCTGAACCTCCCTTCCCTGCCGCTGCAAGCTAGCTCAGATGGCTCTCGGCTGTCCGCTCGGTCTCACCCCAGTGGAAAGCGTGTGGGCTCCCCCATCTCAGGTCAGGCCTGTGCTCAGGAGCCAGGAGGAGGGGGCAGCTCAGGACGCTCTCATTTTGCCCCATCTCCTCCCCTCTGGCATCTGGCTCCTCTGGGTTGGGGACAGAGGGAGGAGGGATTAGCAAAAAGGAAGGCACAACTAGTGTACACGCCTGGAGCCGCTTAGGTTGTCTCTTGTTTTCAAATGCCCTCTGCCAGGGCTGACGACATCTAAACGCCAGCTCTGCCTCATAGGGAACACCCTCAAAGACACCGTTCTCCACTGCCACCAGCCCAGGGGCCCGCTCAGGGCACTGGTCCCCAGTGTGAGCAGTGCGTGCTCTGCCAGCTACTCAGCCCACCGCCACTCATCCCCCAGGTTCTCTAAGAACCGTCCTTCAGTCTTTTCTTGTTGACGGCAGTAGGAGGCAGGTCTCCGAGCTTCTGTAAGCAAACTCTGAGAGAGGGAGTGAGTCCAGTCTCCCATTCTTGCAAGTACCTTGGCTTTTGTATTCCTTGCAGATTCTTCATTATCTAGAAAAGAGGATGGACTTAATATTCTTTATGAATGAATGAACGTCTAGCTCCGTTTTAACACATCCAAAGCCAGCTTTAGTAAAAGTGGCTGATGAACACAAACGTCTTTTGTTATCCAAGGCAGGAGTAGTTAGTATTTTTAGAACATTTCTTTATTTTTCTCTCTAGAGGGATGGATTTCTTGATGGATGCATGATATAAAATTAACATTCTGCTTCTTAATAACACTTTGTATTTCTTTTGGATAAAATGACCTCAGCTTTCATGAAACTTCTTAATTGCAATAAATGATTTAACAGAATTTTATTTTCCCTGGGCAAAGTCAAGGGATAATATTCATGTTACACCTTTGATTTTCTTTCTCTCAATAGTTTAATGTTATAGCAAATCAGCATCCTTAAGGAGACCATACCTTAAGGTGGGACTCAGCAATCTAGAAATTTTATGCCATGATTTTTATCAGGTTAATCATGATAATATTTAAATGTCTTGAACACTTGCTTTGTGCCAGGTCCTGGGCTATGGGCTTCACGTAGACCAACTCTGGGATTGTTCTAAGTATACTGACCCAGAAGCGTGTTCTGTCCTTTAGGCAAGTATTTTTGACCCTTCAGGGATATGCCTTTTGTAGGCATCACCACCTGAGCAACTTCTCTCCCCATCCTCTTGAATCTCTAAAAGAAAAAAAAGAGAGAGTGTGATGCATTCCATTTCCAGGGCAGATGACCCCTTCCCTGGGATAATCATGTTATAATGTACTACTTTATTTAAGCATAAGACTCACAAACATTTCTTTTTTACTTTGAGATGTTAGTCAACTACTGTACCCCAAATAGGGTACTGCTTCATCAAAAATGTACTAATCATATAAGTATTAGCAGTCTCCCCTTTTAAATAGCATTTCTATTTAATGACATCTTTCTGTAAGGGAATAAGGATAATTGCAAGTTTGATACTTTATACTTCTTATTATGTACATCTGCCCATACTTTAAATAAATAAAAAAGTTTGAATGTGAATATGTGATTATGTGATATGTTAAATGCTATTCTAAAAATCGATGTCTTCTTAAAATTCTCCCAAACCATGTAAATGTGTATTGGTTTTACAAATTGACCAATTGGCTTAGATTTTTTTTATAAATAATATCCCATAAAGCATACAACTAAAATGCTTAGGAATACATCCACCCACTGGTTGCTCCTCAATGCCACAACCTAGCTATTTCCTGCTGAAAACTCTGGTTTCAAGATCACTGTTCATTTAATTGATGGCTACTGTCTCCATCACACAGCTGTTAGCTCATCAAGAAGATAGTTAAGAACTTGACGATATACATTGCATTAACTTTTTTGCCCTAAGGCTAATCATAAGAAACATTTTTAAATGCACTTTTGATGTGCTAAACTTCTCTAATAAATATGATTAAGTAAAATAAGTTGAGAGGAAGAACATCAATTTAACGAAGATTGCTTAACATTAGGCAGTGGATTTATATTTGAGCAAAGGGAAATTTAGTGTCTGTACTTTCATGGCTATTAGAGAGAATTTGGCTGTGATCCAAGCACTGAGTTGTACCTCCATTGAGCTAAGCCAGAAAAACACTGATTGATATGTCAAGGTGATGGGCTCCCGTAGAATATTATTTAGGGATTTATTCGTACACATAATGTGCTTTTTTTTTCCTGTTCTTCGTATCACAATGAACATTATAATTCCTCACTAGAATAAGAATAGTGCATATTCTATGACTAAATCTATGAGAGGAATAGGCAATGTTGAAATTAAGTAGACCCCTAAGAACAAAATGTGTTTTGTTAAAGAAACATTCTCTTAAAACTTTTATGTAGATTTTACTTTAAATATGAAGACTTTCTAAAACAAAATCTGCTTGCTCACTTTTTTAGGAAAAACAATGGTGTAAAATGTCCCTGTTGTTACTGCGAACACCCCTGTGATGTCCATGCTTCCGAGTGCTGTCCTTTTAGCCCTTATTGGCTGAGAATACACTAAACCCCAAGAATAAAAATAAGATACATGGCATTTAGAACAATAAAGATCATAAAAGTCTGTAGAAAGACTTTTTGTCCTACAATTCTTAACATTAATTCTCCTTTCTATGCTTGTGCACAGCAAAGGAAACAATTAACAAAGTCAAGAGACAACCACAGGGTGGAAGAAAATACTGGCAAACTATTCATCTGATAAGGGATTAATGCACAGAATATATAAGGAGCTCAAACAACTCCAAAGCAAATAAACCCAAATAGTTTCATTTAAAAAAAATGGGCAAAAGACCTAAGTGGGCACTTTTCAAAAGAAGACATACAACTGGGATATGAAAATATGCTCAACATCACTAATAATCAGGGAAATGCAAATTGAAACCACAATGAAATATCATCTCATTCCTGTTATAATGGCTAGTATAAAAAAGACAAAAAAATAACAAATGCTGGTGAGGATGCAGAGAAAAGGGAACTCTTACACACTGTTGGTGGGAATGTAAAGCAGTGCAGCCATGATGGAAAACAGGAGGGAGCTTCCTCTGAAAACCACAGATAGAACTACCATATGATCTAGCAATCTCACTGCTGTGTATACACCTAAAAGAAAGGAAATAAGTATATTGAAGAGATATCTGCACTCTCACGTTCATTACAGGATTAATCACAATAGCCAAGATATGGAATCTAAGTGTTCATCCAGGGATGAATGGATAAAAAAGTGTGGTATATATTAATATATACCATGGAATATTATTTAGCCATAAAAAAGAATGAAATCCTGTCATCTGCAGCAGCACTGATGAAACCAGAGGTCATTATGTTAGGTGAAATAAGTCAGGTGCAAAAAGAAATATCACATATTGTCCTCATATTTGGGAGCTGCAAAAGTGGATCTCCTGGGGGTAGAGAGTAGAATGGGGGTTACTAGAAATCAGGAAGGGGAGGAGGAGGGGAGGATGAAGAGAAATTGATCAATAGGTATAAAATTACAGCTAGATAGAAGGAATAAATTCTAGTATTTGGAAATTATAGTTAATAAAAATTTATGGTATATTTCAACATATCTAGAAGAGAAGAATCATAATGTTCTTAACACAAAGAAAATATAAATGTCTGAGGTGACGGATATCCCAATTACCCTGATTTAATCATTATGCATTGTATATGGGTATGAAATATCACATGTACCCCAAAATATGTACAACAATGATATATCAATTAAAAAAATTCTGCTGGGCCAGTGGCTCATGCCTGTAGTCCCATCTACTCAGGAGGATGAGGCAGGAGATTCACTTGAGCCCAGGGGTTTGAGGCTGAGCAGTGAGCTATGATCAAGCCACTGCACTCCAGCCTGGGTGACAGAGTGAGATCCTGTCTCTAAAAAAGGAAAAAAAAGTCATAAATGCAAGAACAAATAAATAAATAATGGCAATAATGGTTTTGGATTAAAACTTTCCATCATTTGTCCAGGTCTAAAATGATGCTATTTTGGAACACTTTGATATGGTTGATTTAGCCATTTTCTCTTATGCCAATCCAAGCCCCAAAATGAGTATAATGATGACATCAGTTTTGGGATAATGGCAACCATCATTGAGGAGAGGAAATTAATTTATATTTGAATGGGATCCATTTTCTTCAAGCACAAAATCAGTACTCTCCTCCCTCTTAGCACAAAATTTACTCACTGGGATAGAAAAATACCATTCAGGCTTCCTGGGCTCAGCCTTCCATCTGATTTAATCTTGGCTGAAGGCGAGAATCACAGAGTAGATGTGAGTGAAGACGGAGCATCTGGTCTCTGCTCCACTGAGCAGAGGGATGGCAGCTACTACAGTTGTTTTCTTTGCCAGTCACAACCTTCATTTAGCCCGTGCTTTTAGGACATGGCAGCCCCTCTCACATGGGTTCCATTTCTGCGTTAGATGATATACTTTAGGTATCTGGAGTATCTATCAGAGACTAATTTCTACTTTTCAAAAATAGCTACACAAAATATTCTTGAGCTGGAGTACCCTTTCTTTACATTTCTATAAGAAAGAGGAATGGAACTAAGAAGATTTTATTTTCAAAACTCTCAGTAAATATTTACCAAATATTTACAGTCTATAAGGCACTATATTAATTAGAAAATAGGGATTAGAGGAGTAGGGAAGATTGAACTGAAAAATGAGAACAAACCAAAAAAAGGCCCGTTTCTGCCTTTCCGGTTGCTGCTGATCAGATGGGTGAGGAAGCAGCATGCACTAAGAATCTGGTATAAACCAAGTTGTGCTAAGTGGTACCAAGGAAGCTCAAACCCACTTGGGGGTGGGGAGGAAATGTGGAGCTTTCTGGAAAGCTTTCTGGAGAGGTGGCAGTTCAGCTAAAGCTGCAAGGTTTTCAACAAAGTGGAAGAGCGTTACTGACCCAGGAAGGAACTTGAACAAAGCAGGTCTCATCCTAGGAAGAAGGCTACAGCGAGGGATATATAGAGCATTCAGTGGGGTAAAGCGGGAGATAAAAACTGTAAAGGACAGAATGTCTAACTTATCTTTTTGCAACCCCTTTTGTTGTCATGATTTGGAAGTGCATAAACATATCGTTCTTTTCCAGAATGTGTCTTACTGCCACACCAGCACGCAGAATCCAGAGATTAATGCCAAGCAGTCCACCCATTTCCCCTCGATGGCCCTTCATCCTGTAATAAGTCCATTTGGGGAGTTGCGAGGTGGCCTCCTCTCTGTGATTCCTGTCACCCTTTCTTCTCACCATGATTTTCTAGATCAGGGACCAGTAAATATTTTCTAAAAAGGGCCAGACAGTAAACATTTCACAGGCCAAACAGTCTTTGTCACAACTATTCAATGCTGCTGTTGTAGCACAAAGCAGTCATAGACAATACTTAAAGGAATGGTGTGGCGGTGCTCCAATAAAACTTTATTTAAAAAACAGATGGCAGCAACAAAAGCAAAAATAAACAAATGGGATTACATCAAACTAAAAAGCTTCTGCACAGCAGAAGGAAACAATCAACAAAATAAAAAGGCAACCTCAATACTAGTAGAGAATATTTGTAAGCCATGTATCTGATATGGGGTTAACATCCTAAATATATAAGGAATTCACACAATCCAATAGCAAAAAATTTAGCCCCAAGAAAACTCTAGCCCCAAATAACCTGATTGAAAAATGGGCAGAGATGCTGAACAGACATTTTTCCAAAGAAGACGTACAAATGGCCAATAGGTATAAAAAGGTGCTCACCAACTAATAATCAGAGAAATGCAAATCAAAACCACAATGACAGATCACCTCACACCCATTAGGATGGATTTTATGAAAAAGGCAAGAAGTAACAAGTATTGATAAGGGTGTGCAGAGAAAGGAACTCTTGCACACTGTTGCTGGGAATGTAAATTGGTATAGCCGCTATGGAAAACAGTATACAGGTTCCTCCAAAAATGAAAAATAGAACCACCATACAATCCATCAATCACACTTCTTGGTAGGTATCTAAAGAAAATGAAGTCAGTATCTCTAAGCAATATCCGCATCCCCATGTTCATTGCGGCATTATTTACGATAGCCAAGATATGGAGACAACTTAAGTGTCCATCAATGGATGAATGGATTTCAAATGTATATATACACCTACATATGAATATATAACAGATAAAAATGTGGTATATTATTTAGCCATAAAAAGCAGGGAAATTCTTCCATTCTTTGACAACACAGATGAACCCGGAGGGCATTATGCTAAATGAAATAAGCCAAACCCAGAAAGACAAATAGTGTATGATCTCACTTATATGTGAAATCTAGAAAAGTTGAACGCATGGAAGCACAAAGTAGAAAGCTGGTTGCCGGGGCTGCAGCAAGGAGTTGGGGGCTGGAAATGAGGAGATATTGGTCAAAGGGTACAAACTTGCAGTTACACGACGAATAAGTTCTTTGGACCATTGATTGTAGTTTGT